>JAIUND010001664.1:0-31844 GCA_034699125.1 Gisinianus flammeolus | reverse complement strand
TTTGGTACCAATATCGAGGAAATCGGACCAACTTTAATTTTTGACCTTTGACGTGACCCAGAGGTCACAAAAAACAGTCGATCGTCTTGAAACTTCACAGACGTGTTCTAGGGGTACCAAGGAACAATCCCACAAAGTTTCATGGAAATCGAACAGAAAGGCTTTTTCTTCCCTGAGTGTCCCATGTCCTTTCGACTGTCATTTTACATTGTCAAGCTGAAAAGCGAGAGTGAATTTAGAAATAGTACGAGCGTGAGTTTGTGTACAGTTGTCGTTTATAATTATAATTGTTTTGAATAAAGCCTGAGTTTACAAGTGAATGAAACGTGAAATAGTAATGAAGACTGTGTTGTTGCCAGTTGAGCATAGACAAAGACAAATGAAAATGGGAAGAGACAGAGAGGCAGAGAGAGCGAGACTGTTGCTTTTTCCTTGTGGCTTCACTTGCTGTGTTAATTGAATAATTTGGAATCCTTCCATGTCAAAGATAATAGATTAATGATGCCGGCGAGAGAAGAGTCAAGTTGATTTGCATAATTTATTGTCGCACTCTCTCCGAATCTTCACGGCCCAGCATCCAGCATCCAGACACTTTCGACTTTCAACTGTCTCTCTGTTTACAGACGACAGTAGTCGACAGCCTTTGCATTCACTCACACATTCTCTCCTTCTACTTCTTTTTATACCATACATTTTGTGAATAAACCTTGACTTTATCTCTTTCGTTGGTTGTGTGCTGAAGTCTTGAAGCTTTTCTCTCCCTTAAAAGCTGTATAATTTGGAATGAAAAATAATTTTCCCTCGATTCTTTCCACTTCCAGATCCTGCAAAAAAAAAAAAAAAATCCACACCACAAATTTTGATGAGTTGACTTTGCATTTAATTCCCCATAGTCGCGCAGACAGAACAGTCACGCTCTGACGTTTGCAGCAGCGACAATGTCAACGACAACAAAATGAGCATAGACCTTTTAGCGACGTCCTTAATTTTTTTTTATTTTTCATACATATTTCACTGTTGCACTTTTATGCTCCCGAATGAGAAACATTGACAAGGCTCAAGAGACATTTAACATGCATTTTGTTTTTTTTTTACTTTCATGTTATTTCCACCACGTTAAAACCAGGAAATGTGTACAGAGTAAAATAACAACAGACACTGCTCTCAGAAAAGTTGCTCGTTGCTGCTTTTATGAAGAGGGAAAATAAAAATAAAAAGTAAAAGTTGAGAAAGTCCATTTAAGAACTCTGTGATCTTGAGAGATGGAATGATGAAGGCCATGTCTTCAAGTTAAAATTCTTAAGGATGTGTGTGGATTAATAGTATTAATGCATAATATCTAAGAAACTCGAGTGAGGAATATGAAATGAGTCATAAATTAGACTGGTTTTTTTTCCCTCTCATCGTTTTATAGACTTGCTCCGTTGTTGCAAAGAAACGCCAGTAAATATTTCATATGAAAACACTCTCATCAGTCGAAGGCAGCCACAATCGGGAGGGAAAAGTTGGGAAATATGAGAAATTGGAGGATGTTTTTCGGGCATTAATTTGAAAAGTGTTAAAATGATTTCAACTCCCGTTCATCCGTTTGTTTCTTTGTACATGGTATGAGCAAACTGAGGAGTTTCTTTAGATGTGAATAAACGAACGGGAAGGATATTGAAATATTTACGCACGTGTTGACTGGTGGGGGAAATGAAAGTGTAGTAATACTAAATAACCATTTGTATTGTATACAGATATTCAACTTTGGTGAGGAAATTTTGGAGGGGGAGAAGGAAAGAGAGCAGAGGAAGGTGAAAGAGAAATAAAGATGGTAAGAAAAAAGGAACGAGGGTAAAACAGAAGAGTACAAGTTGTTCATTATGAATTCATAATTGGATTATTTGTTTCCTCGGAGAAAGTGTTAAAGGAAAAACTCGACTTGGGTATTTGAAAAGAAGGGCGGAGAAAGAAACGAGATGAGTTTTCATCCTACAAACAAATGTACATAAACTATATGTACATTACATAAACTACACACCTTCAAAATTATGGTACATAGAACCCCCGGTTTTCATCTTCATCTGAAATTTCCTCTTCTGACATTTCACACACACACACACACAAACATCCAGGCTTGGTTGTTCTTTTCTCTTCCTCCCAGACAGACCAAAGTCTAGATTCTAGAATGTACATGTGCAGATTTTTCATCTTATGGACAGACAAACGGCAAGTAAATCTCTGGCAAGTACCTTCATTTCTCCTCATTACCTTCTCCTTCGCCCTCCTCCTCCTGCTTCACACTTATTTGAGCCCAGCACTAACAATAAAAAGATAAATTTGGCGGCATGTAAAAGGGAATGTAATAGAAAACAAAGGGCTTTGAACTCGAACAAAAGGAGAGGAGTCAAAATCAGTTAGGCTTTTTCATATTTTAAAAATTTCCCCTTTGTATACTCGGGACAAAATAAATTTCATGTTAATATCGTGAACTGTGAATGGAAGCTAGAGGACGTTCATCATTTCGCCAAAGTCAAAGTCAAAGGGACACTGACACCAACAACTTACATCTGTATTGCACGACAACTGCATTGGCCATTGGTTTGAATGTCCAACGTTTTTATCAGGACTTGAATAATTCAAGAACGTCCGAATTTCTTTACCACTTTCACTGCCATTCAGATTTGTGTGTGCAATTTCATTTTGGTAAGAGATGTGAGTAATCGGCTTATCGTGAGGTTTTAGACTTTCATCATGGCAGCTTCTTTTTTCATAAATTTTGATGGCCTTGTTGTTGTTGTTGTTATTATTATTATGGTTAGTAGCACTACTACGATACAAACTATAGGATGTGACATAAAAACTTGGGACTTGGTATAATCTCTCTGTTGACAATCTTGAACATATCTGTATTTACATCCGCTGACGTTCCCAATCCACAATCCGAAATCCAATTCATTTGAAGTACTGAACAAGTTTCAGCATTCGGTTTTTTCCTTCTTTTTCATTCTCCCAGTTCACAGTTTGCAATGAAAACGATGCGTGTCCTCTGTGGAAACTCTTTTCCTTTGGAGGCAGAAGAGTTATTTGGATGAGCACGATAAATTGTGAATGGGCACAGTAAACAGTCAAAATTATTTAGCCAAACAAAAGGGTTGAGAGTTGGGGTAATAGGAATTCCAAGTTTCTCTTCTCGTAGGTATAGAAAAGGAGGAGAAAAGGAAGGACGAAAAAGAGCATCTACACTGTACTTGCACGTTCTCGTTCTCATTCTCATGTAATTTGTGGTGGAAAGAAAATCCATATGGTTAAAATGTACAGGTTACGATAAATTTTGTGGTGATGTGATGGTGGGTAGTTTTAGTTTTAGTTTTGAACCTGACTATTTCACATTTCACTGTTTACATTTTCTCTTTTTCTCCCTCTCTCTCTCGCTCTATATCGTCTCGAATGCACAAAGGACTTGTCCCTTGTAAGAGAAGAGAGCTCACTGTAAAACCCTTTTGGTTTTTATGGTCTCGTTCTCCATTCTAACCGGTAGCCGGTAAACGATTTGCGGTTTTTTTCTAACTCCTCACATTCTATGCATATGCTCATGAAATATTGTATTGTCGTTTGGAGCACCCGAGCTTTCACTTTCACGGGAATTCCTATAAAAGCTCCACACGGACAGATAGACACGAGAATGAATGACCGTTTAAAATTATTGTTCCAATGTGCCCTAGTTTTTTATATGTGTGCTCTACTCGACTTTGAATTTCCCTTCCTCTTCCTGAATACGCCCCAAATATCCCTAGAAAACCAGGCAAAGACTAGTAAA
Source organism: Gisinianus flammeolus (assembly GCA_034699125.1). NCBI lineage: Eukaryota > Metazoa > Arthropoda > Collembola > Symphypleona > Katiannidae > Gisinianus > Gisinianus flammeolus. Next base: position 28,042 of record JAIUND010001664.1, on the reverse strand, counting down.
GAAAATCCGGATTAAAAATTGGCATATTGAGAAAAATGCCTTTTACAGTATTTGGAGCAGAGAGAGAGACAGAAAGAGAATTTTGTAGCAATATAAAAGAACAAAGGGAAAAACCAGAATGTTTATATGGAGGCCATCCGACCATGTGCATCACACCCATAAAACGGGAGGGAAAGTAAATAAAAGTTTGACAATAACCGTTAGCACTTGTGTCGTTGCAGATGCAGTGAGCATTTGTCACGTCATATTTTCCACACACACACTTGAGAATTATTAGTGGACGATGAGGATCCTTCCATCCGTCTGTTCTGTATGTTCGTGGTAATGTCATACAGATAATGCATGTCTTTAGCTTGGCCTGTACAGAATAATACAGTTCTGCTCCACAGAATTCCATGTGTTTGTGACACTGAAGAGTGAAGCTTGGGAAGAAGGAATAGGAAAGCAAGAGAGAGAGGGGAGAGAGAGGAGGAGAGAACTGGCTTGGAATATGGGGGAATTGGATTAAAAGCGATGCTGATGATGATGGTGTTGTGTGACAGGGACGATGTGTGATAATAACATTGTCATAATATTATATTATTAAGGGAAGCAAGAGAGAGCAAAGAAGAGAGATGCAGTACGAGTAGGAAAACGAGTAGACATTAGTAGAAAAACTCCTAATGCACATTACATTACATTACTTTAGATTGAATTAGAGTACAGCACATTTACCTCATTTACCACGTGGCCATCGTCGTTCACAGTCTAGAGCGTGAAGGGTCGTTGTCTTTGTCGCTTTTTCTATCAAACTGGTTACGATTACGATTACGAGCATTGACGTGGATGGTGCAGTTCGTACACACACTCGACAAAAGAAAAAAACATACTGTTGACTCATAACTCGTGGTTATATCTGTAAAAATGTTCCTTGGCTGTAGCATGCCGGCTCTTTGTCCATGTGCACACTGTAAACAGGGAAAAGTTCCAACTATTTCCTACCGGCATTTCCCCGTTGCCTTGCATGTAGTATTGAATATGGCTCCTTTCACACACAGACTCTCAGAGAACAGTCGAAGGAGACGCGAAAAGGGAGAAAGCAAGAAGAACCTTTTAAGAAATTTCGTCCATTAACGAAGCCAGTAAGTTTCTTAATAGGCAAACTGACGATGAGAGTCACTGTTTCCTATTTCCTATTTTGTATTTCGTTCTTACTATTTCCTTCACCCCAATCCCAAACCAAATCTCCAGTCTCTTGTACTAAACTTCCAGCAAACCCTATACTCGTTTGAGTCCTCATGGTTTCCACCCCCCCCCCCCCCCCTATTTTCCTCCTCCTCGAGTTTCTATTTTATTATACAGATAAAGTAAAAGAAATGTGTGAGTCTCTGTGCGTGAGTGTTTGGGGATAGAAAAAAAACTCGGGATCTAGAATTCTACAGATAGAATCCAAGAAGCTCTGATCATTTGAGCTCAACTTTGTGCTCCTCGAGTGTCAAGAGGAAATTTTCTTGGCTCTGTCTTCAACTCTATACCCAGCTCCTCCACGGTATATCTCACACATTAGAATGGGAAAGTGAAGAAAAATGAGCCGGGGGACATTTATTTCATCAAAAGGCGTCCGCTTCCACACATTCCAAATACTGAACTGCACATACAAACACTTGACGTTTTCTATTTCTAGCCAGGATTGTGTGCCGAAGTGAAAGTAAATGGTCACACAACCATCAAACTTTTTCCACGTGTACTTTCCTCTCCAGCCTCACCGAATCTCTGGCTTTTACAAACTCTCAAATATTTATGTGACTTTCCCTCATACAAATTTCCTTTCCTTCAAAGATGTCCGACTTGAAAATTTAGTTTGTGATGTTTTTTGTTTGAACATGGCCAACAGTTGAAAAATTACTTACTACTTTTCTACATGGGATTTGAATTCCACAGTCCACAATAGTTGAATAATTTTGAGCGGCTCTTATGGCCCGATTCCAGGGCCGTTCTGACACTTTCATGTTAAATCTTGCTTCATCCTAAGGTTTCATTGCAAACATAGGTACATAAATACATGGCAAAGGAGTAGAAAGTACAAAGTGATTGTAAAATGTATGCGAGGAAGATGAAAGTTTATGAGAGGCTTTGCAAATAAATCAGGAGTGCCCTGATTTGTTGTGGGTTGGCTACAGTTTGGAATGGTGGTTGAACAGGATTTGAGTTAGGGTTGGTCTGGGTTCTCATTTTGATTTCAGTCATATCCGAGAATCCGAGTCGTATACGACTAGTGCACAATGAATTTGGATGATGTTTCACTGCGGTTTTTTGGTTTTTGGCTGCATTATGGGATTTGGTCACCGACCAAGAAATGACAGTAATAAAATACTCTGACGATGACTAGTTTTTTGCTTGTCTGTATGCTGTCTTTGTCTGTCAGATGAGTCGAGGTAGGTCTTGAAGATTTACTGCACACTAGCAAAATGTAAGAGTTGCTGTGACAGGATGCAATTTTAATGGGACTACAGCGATTTCCCCTTGTAAGAAAACTCATCATTATCAGCTCATCGTAAATTCTTTAAGTGATTCCCCCAAGTCTCTTGTCTCTCCAGCTCCACAAATATCTGCACTCTCTTCCTCGTCTCTTCTTTATCTTTCCCTTGCACTTCTTGGCTCGTTCCTCAACTTTCCTCTGCTCCCAGATTTATTTTACAGCTTTAACTCAAAGCTATACAGCCATCAATCTCAATTGCATTTACATTACACATACATGTATATGTAGAAACACCAATAAATATTCATCGCTCTTCATTTTTGAATAGTCAAACTCTCCAAAAGGAAGATGCTCTCGACTTGTAGGTAAAATCTACCAAAGTTTTGATACAGATACTTTTGATTATTGACAAGTTTATCTTTGTTAGGGATCAAATCAAATCTTTCCTCGGCAATGTTTAAAAAAACTCGAAACTAAAAGATAGTTTCCAAAAACTTTATGCTCTTCATCACAAATGAAGAACTGGAGATGATGTGGATAACAATGTCTGAAATCGATTATCTTCCCTTGGAAATAGTTTGAACTCATGATGAATTTGAAATTCTCATAGCTTTTGAGTACAATATTTTTGACACTCTCATTGAGAAATATTAGACATCTAAAGAGAAAGAGAGAAAGGGAGAAAAGTAAGAGGAAGAGTTTTTTCCTCTACCGCCTGTAGACATTGGTTGAAGACTCCAATCGGAATCAACTTTTGGGGAAATTGTTTCTGGATTCTGGATGTTTTGGGGAAATACGGGGAATCCAAGTGTTACACATAGAACGACGTTAACCCATACGTTAAACTATCTGGGCATAGAAACATGGAAACATGAAGCACAATGACAAAGAGAATGGAGAAACCAAAAGAATAAAAAGGTTTCTTTCGTTTTTCATCGCCTTCCCTTGGAAATGAGAAATACAGGCAGAGAGAGACAGAGTGAGGGGAGTGAGTGGAATTTCGAGTGTATATAAAAGATGGAGGGAATCTAATGGAAGTAAATATACATTGGATAGGATTCCCTGGTGAACTGTAATCCAAGAGAGGAAAGTTCATTTATCCTAATGTTTGTGGTTCAACTAATCGTATACGTAAGAAGAACCATGGACGATGGGCTTTGAGCTTGAGCTTGAGCTTGGGTCATTCTACTCAATACAATATTATTGCCATTTTCTCCCCCTCTCTTTCTCTCTCTCTCTCTCTCTGTCTCTCTCTCTCGGAGCTAAATAATCCCAATCCCGATTTCCCCCCATCCTAAACTCACCTAACTTAATCTAATCCTATATACGGTATACGGCAGTATATTCTGTCATCAACTCTCCTTCTCCACCCTACAGACATCACACCCATGTATGATAGAGCTTATATATCTTTTGGGATGGGGATTCTATTATTCTGTAGAATAATAGAAAATAGGGAATCTATACATAAAGATAGTGGTGGCAATGATGGTGGTGGTTGGTGGTGGTGGTGAAAATGGTCGCGTCAGACAGTGAAAGTTGACACATTTTGCCTTGGAGTGATTCTTCTCTCGTTGAGTGTGAAGGTGCGGATATGGAATTGAAATGGTTTTCCTCTTGGAAATAGTCGTCAGCAGTCAATGATCAGTTGTAAGTAGGAAGCCAGCATTACCTATATATATTTCTCTCCTCAAACTGTCCTTTTATCTTTGTATACACTTCTTTTGGTGGTAACGTAATGCTTTTCCTTAACGAGATTCTTCCTTTCTCTATTGGTAATATTGGCTTCGAGCTCTTTCCTTTAGTACGTACCTGAGTCTGATTGGAAACATTTTGATCATCCCATTTCAAGTCCATTCACTCTCCTTGCCATTTGTATGAGGATGAATTTTTTTAATGAGAAATGAAGATTTTACGATTAAAAAACTCTAGTTGTCTAGTTGTCCATCTCTATCTGTATATATCGTAGTTATTGATGAAATTCCAAACAAAAATTCCAATCACATCTTGAGATTTTTTTAATTAACATTTGTAGCTGGAGTTTTATTATAGAACACTTTGATTGATATTTTCACAAAGTTTAATAATGTTGGTTCAAAAGAACACACTGACTGCTGGGAATCGATTGTATAATCCTGCAAGAAATCCTATAAACAAAGATGACAAACTATAATCTAGAAATGTAGGGAAATATCTGTATAGTGGGAAGATGAATTGAAATGACTGCAGTTGGTATATATCTGTTTTTCGTATGGGGTTTCGGTATCGGAATTTGAATGAGGAATTTGTGTGTGGATATTAAAAATAGTATCGTTTGAAATGTGGCTCTGGCGTGATTGTGATTGTAGGTACATACATAAATATTTCTATGAGTATTCAGAATTCCAGTTGATACAATCTGTATATACGTACTCTAATACGAATATTGAATTGAGAGTGCGTTTGTGTGCGTGTGTGTGTTTATGTTTGTGAAAGAAGATGGATGTGTAATGTGATCCATTGGAATTGCTCTCTGAGTATCGGGATTCAAGTTGGAATGTGTGGATTTTTTCAGAAAGATAGTAATAATGTGAAAAATACTTATATATTGATGATTGTACAGCTCCAGGCCCAGCCATGATAATCCCTGAAGAATGCAGTGCGGAAAATAACAGTGTCACTGTCGCTTGGTCCCCCCCACAGACTTCCTTCGTTGAAGGATACGTTCTCGAGATTGACGATGGGGCTGGCGGCTTATTCCGGGTAAGTTCACGTCTTCCAAATTTTTTTTTTCTCTAGAGATATTTTCTCCCCTTTCTTCATTCTTTATATACATATATATAACTCATAATTTGCTCCCATAGAATATTCAGTTATGCAATGCAATTGACATTCTCCAGTGAATTTTTCCCTGTGGGATTCCTCAATCTTAGACTTTTCTTTTCCCCTCATATTTTCACCTTTCTTCATGTCGTAGAGATGGAAGTGAAATCCAAATTCAAATGAAGAAAAACAACAACAAAAAAACTTATTTAGAGTCGAATGAATACAGATCAATTGATTTTTTTTTAGAAGCATGAACTCATTCGTTGTATATTGTGCGTCTAGTCGATTTTCTCACATACGGTACAAGATTTTAAGTGCAGAATCAAAACTTTGTAGATTGAGCAGCTACACGTTGAGTTGACAATCGTTCAACTAGAAATATAAGGGCTCACCATCAAAATCACGCAATCCGTCTTCTTTTGACGGGGGATCGCTTGACATTGACGAGGTGACAGAGCGGGAAAAAACTTGACGCCTTCAGTCTCCAAGCCTTTTTTTTTTTTACTTGACAGGAACCACAATGGGATCGGTAATATGACAAATTCATGCTCTTTCGTCAATTTAAAAGCGCTTTTGAATTTCAGCAGGAATGAAGATGGTTTCCTTGTTACTTTTCCCCCCGCAGAAAATTCACAAAAGACTTTTTATATAAGTGCATTTCTTACACACAAGAAATTGAGCTTGCTGATTTTCTTTCCATGTTTTCCGTTGGAAAAGTTAAGAAGTTTGCCGATTTTCCTATGCCAAATGTGATGCTGGAAGTTAAGTTACCACCATAATTGATGCTTGTTTTTGTTTAAAATGTCACAAATGAGAAATCAAAACAAAGTGAAAACGTGAATGATCAGTTTAAACACATTTTCAGGGATTTCCACATGGTCTTGCAAGTTTTGGTTTGGCTCATTTCGTTCTCTCTATTATTTTTATTAGTTGTGAATTGTTCAATTTCTGCGTGTGTTTTCTATCCGTAGCCCTTATAGTCCTTAGTTTTGTTCTTATAAAGTGGATTGTGTGTCCAAGTCGGAATTGTATTTGTACTCAAAGAACAAGAGGGAGAGAGAAAGAGAATAAAAAAGGAATGGATATATCGTAGAGTTGGAGAAAAAAGTGTATTTGAAAAGAGAGCTGATGAACTCCAAATGTTGTTGAATCCAAAGCCATTAGCGTAAGTTATGCATTTGAATGTTGACAGAGGCAGAGAAAAGTTGAAGTCTCTCACGCTAGCTCTACGGATGTGGATGTGGATATAACTACGTTTATTGACAGAGAGTGGGAGAGAAATAGAGAGAGAGAGAGAGAGAGAGAAGAGGAAAATAGAGAAGCCTACTGTGTAGGTTTATTCACAAGTGAATACATACCAACCATGGAAATGCACAAATAGATAGAAGCATCAACGTCATGCATCCAATTCTCTCTCGAAATTTAAAAGCCTCTCTGTATTTTCTTTTTTCATTCTTCTTCCATCGTCTGAACATCTCATTTCATTTTCATCTTAAGTAACTGGGAAAAAATTCAAGAGTCGAGTCAGTTGAGAATTGAGAGAGAGAGAGATAGAGAGAGAGAGAGCCTTCTGGCTTCTGGCTTCATGTTTTGAATTCAGATCCGGATTTCCATGAGAAGCTGCATTAATTTTTTCTATTCTCCAACAAACACACAGGGTATATCGTAGGACTGTAGTAAATAGGATTTGATACACCAAACCAAACCGAAAGTCATCATAAAAAGGTTTGCGAGTAAACAAAGTCGTGAGTCGTCGTGAGTGATGAATGATCTCTCTTTATAAAAATTAAAATGTGAGTAATTTTCCCCTCATTGTTTTATCTTATTTATTGTTAAAAATCTTGGTCAGGGTTTTCAGCTGTAGAAATTTATAGTTTTGTGCTACCATTATTTGTTCATAATGAAAGGATAAATGAAATGAGTCGTCAAAAAACAATTCATTATTGTGAATTATCAGAACGAGCATTTCAAAGTGCACCTGCTTGAAACGGTTTCAAAAGTTGGAGCATTTGAGATTTGAAGAAACTTTAGGAAAAGGAAAGGAAAGGGAATTTGTGTTGAGGAATTTTTTTCAGATTCCTCTGGGATTTATTGCCCAGATTATCGTTTGTCGTTATCCTTTGTCGATTTTTTCATTTGTCCTTCTTTTTTTTTGGTGGGTACATATAGAGAAAAAAAACTGGAGAGTTTCCATCAAGATAATATTTTTTATTAGGATCGATTCAAGTTGAAGTAGACCAGGAACGGCAAAGTCCAAAAAAAGGAAAAAATAAAAATGGAGGGTTGGTCGGCCAGGGCAAAACTTTTATACGGATTTTTTGAAAACTCATGTAACTTTGTACTTGTACATATCGTACATATACGTGTGTTAGTCATCATCTCGTCCCTATTAACTTTTCCTCCGTTCCTCCGTATCTCCTTGCTTTCAATGAAAACTCCGTGGAACTTTTTTTTTTTTTAAACTCCCCCGATGATATTTTTATCACAAATGGTGTGTGATGTGGGGCTACTGGGCTGTCAGTTAGAAAGGCTATCGATCAGTCACATCATACATCTGAATTCGGAATCGGGTGTGTAATTCCGGGTAGCCCCTCACAACCCTTATCACTATCCGTCTGCACACATAATCGGGGTCTTGATACGAGGAAAAGCCACAGAAAACCGAGGAAATGGGGTAAATTCTACGTAAACACACTAAAATATCTGTATAAAAGAAGGGAGATTTATCTATACTTTCAACTCCCTTTGACTCACCCTTCCTCTCAAAGCCACAACCCAAATACTCTAATAAATATAGGGAAACAACAGGAAAACAATGCAAGGGTGAAGAGTACACTGGTCAACTCTGTGTACCAAACATTTACAATGAATGTATCTTCGTAATTAGAATCAGAATCAGTATTTGCAGGAATTCAGTTGAAATCCTCTTCCATCTTCCGTGTCAATGTTTGTTCTGATCTGACTATGGTGATTTTGCCTTCAGGATTTCTGAGACGAGGCAAGAGAATTTTGGATCCGGAACTGGAACTGGAAGTATATAAATCTGAACGGTTTTCCCCTCGACCCTCAACTCTTTCACAATAATATTCTGGAGTTGGAGCTGAGCTCTGGGTTTTATGTCCTCTCTCGCTCTCTTTCTCTTCCTCTCTGTTGTATAAGATGGATTAGCTAATAGTGACTAATAGAATGGAAAAAGGGCGCCCTATTTCCTCACTCTAATATTAATTCATTTACCATTACGAATTCATGCACAGTGAACTGACTACACACTCTATATATATAGTAAAAGAGTCAGACTGATTCTGAGCCTACTTCCATATCGTAACATAGGGATTCTCTATGTGTAAGATGAAATATCTATATATTTCTGTGTATGTACGATACAAATTACAATACGACAATGGTGCGTAGTCAATATTTTATGTACACATTTAACATTTACGACAAACTCTCGTAAACTGAACGTAAAGAACTGAGAGAACGGGGGAGGAAAGCGCTCATTCGATTCCCTTTTCTATACATACAATATACATCATATCATATTAGTATATATATGTATGTATAGTAGACAAAAGCTCAAAATATCCGAGTGTTTATGTGCGTACGGGAAGGATATTATGACAGAGAAATTCGAATGAAATGGTAGATGATTTCATGGACTGACTCAAGTTGGAGAATGTCAACTAGAATGTTTGGCCAGACGTAATAAAATTTGAGAGACGTAATATACAGATGACAGAAGAAAAGGGGAGAAACTAGAAAGAGAACCAAATGGAGAGACATGTCAAATGTATAGCTTGAAAATGAAATGTCTACTGCTTCAGTTTCTACATACAGATATATTTTGGGGTTGTATTCCGATGTGAGAGAGTGAGTGAACTTGGAGTTTGTTAGATGAACTGAGAGAGAGAGAGAGAGAGGAATGAGGATGGTGTGTGGAAATGAATGCGGGGCAATATGTCTCCTCTGTCAAGTGTATCAAATGTGTGTGAGGCTGAGTCTATGGACGGGTTTCTATTTTCTATCGAGTGTTTTTGTCGTCGACAAGGAAATTAGCAGGCAAGTCGTAATCAAACTCAATCTAATAATGTCATTAGATACTTGGCAAAGATACTTCGACTCTCTTTCTCTCTTCTCTCTTTCTCTCTATTACGGCTACACTTTATAGCCTTCGCTCTATTACGTCATTATCACTGCCCCCCTCTTTTCATTGCGTTGAATTTGGGAGACTGGAAAATGAAAGGAATGAAGTACAGTACTCATTTACTGTTGTGTATATATGTACATACTGTCCTGTACAATTCCATGATCCATTCACATTAGCAAAAGAAACTAATGAAAGGAATTACCTATGAAATTCAATGCCAAAGTGCTGTCAGTGCACATTCATTCCCATACTATATACACCATGCAAGTTATGTCGGAGTCAAAGTGTTACAATTTTAGTTTCAATCGCAATTAGACCGACTACGAACATTAAAATATACAAATAATGGCTGAAAAGTAAAGTTAACTTTACTCATTCCCATCCTCAATTTTTGTTTTTATGCAGAAAGATGGAGAAAAAAATGGGGGGAGTTGATCGTTTTTCGATTAGTTAGCACTAGAACTAGATAAGTGGTAAACAGGGAAGATTGTGTACAAACGTTTAATGAAATCTTGATGCATAGCTAATTCGTATGTAGGAGTAGGGAAAATGGAGCGTAATTAAGTGTAAAGGTTTTGTATTTGTGTTACACTTTGTGAATTGTTTGCTCGGTGTAATTCCTTTCAAAGTTGACATTGGAATTGGGAATAAAAATGGGGCTGAATCACGACGGGATCAAGGATAAAGTAAAAACTAATAGTAATGATGATTGCTTGTTCGTGCCCTTGAACTTTGATGTCCATGTCCATGTCGACATTGACATTGACGTGGACGCTGTCATCAGTGTTGAATGTCCGTGCTGCAACGAGGACTTTTGACAAATGTATAGCAAATGTGGGAGTAAAGAGAAATCCAATATCAAAGTGCAGGCAGTCAGTGCATTCACTGCATTCATCTATAAATCTGCAATGAGTGTAAAATGCACGAGGAAACATATTGAACTTTCTCCACTCTCCACCTCATAATCATCAGATCAAATCCCTGTCCGAACGAACGAAGGAACAAACGAGCGAATGACTCAACGACCAAATCAAACCAAACCAAACCAACCCAACAAACGAATGAGCATTCTCAGCAGTCAGTCCATTTTTCACAATTGCTTTCCGCCTCAAGCTCCTGAGCCTAACGGTAACGGTAACTGCAACTACAGACGCGGAAAAGGAATATTATCAAAAGAAAAGTCCAAATCCCGATATTGGGAATTGGGAATCGGAAAGCTCAATCTCTCAGGCCGAGAACGGAAACAGCTAACAAATAACTCTGTGATTTCTCTGATGGTCTTGATGATGCCTCGTCCTCGTCCTCGTCCATTTATACAAAAGAAAAAGACCACATGGAAAGAAAAGGGAAAGAAATGGAGAAAAACGTATAGAAAGTAAATGGCCGGTATGTATTGTCATGATTCTTCTGCCATGGTTCTTCCACTACCTAAAACGTACTCTTTTCGTTAGACTCCTTGAGAATTCACAATCCCAACGAAATACATACAGTGCATTCTTTATTATTTATTTCTTAACAATTCCTAGCCCAATATGTTCAAACCAATGAAAAATTCAAAACATTACTCGTCAAAATGATACCATAAAAAAAAATTAGTGCTGCTCTTGAACAGAGTTCAAGAGAAATGGTGAAAGTTTGTCGTTTTGTCTTAATTTTATCTTTCACATTTTACCTGGAAGAGATGTTTTTTTTTTGTTGTAATAATCATGTTGATAATTTTAAGAGTTCTGTACAGGAATTTTGATGTCGTGAGAGTCGATTTTAATACAGAATATGAAATACGGACTATCTGTATGAAAAATGAAATATTTTCCATAGTATTTATGTTGGAGGGGGGAATTGTGGAGAGTGAAGATGGGGGAAAGTATATATATATATATATCGTATATATTTTTTTTGAATTGAGTACATGTGGAATGTGAATGTGAAGGGACTGAGGATTCATTTCATATTTCATTTTAGTCCGAGGCATGTTGCATTGTGTACGGAGTTGGGGAGCTCCTTCATCATCTTCTCTTTTCTCGTCTCGTGCCTTTTCTCCTCCGTCTTCTGTGAAGTTACACTCTGTGAATTTTGATTCGAGTCCATTCAGGATTTTGACGCGGACATTGTCCATTTTTTCCCTTTTCAGCGAATAAATCCACTTCATTTTCCCCAGTTCCACATCCCCATTCTCTCTCTCTTTCTCTCTCTCTCTCTCAATTGTATCCAAAGAGTGTGTGTGCAGGGACTCTTTCTTTCTCTCTCTCTTTCTCTCTCTCTCTCTGTCGCTCTGGTGTTACTGATATCATGAGGAATTTCCCTCGTTCATCTTTCAAGTTTCTCGACCAGGGTCCACCATATGGAATTCAGAATATGGTATAAGAAATTTATGAAACTTGAGCTCAGGAAATGATGCGAACCAAGTGAGGAGGACGTTGACGTTTCATTTTCTATAACAATATGTTTTATATTACCGTTCAGAGGGGTGAGAGAATGCGTGAGCTGTGAGAGGAGAATGAGGATGAGGAAAAGGAAGAAAAAAGAAAACGTGCCTTTGACTATGAAATGTTCCATGTTTGCATCTTACGTTTCTTTCTCTCTCGTTTCCTCGCAAGTCACAAGCTATTTATTTGCATTAGCCATGCGAATGCGAATGGTGTACTAACATATACAGTGTTCTTCCTATCCGAAGAAGCCTCGAGTCTCTTTCTCTTTCTCTGTCTCTCTTCACGAATTTGTCATCAATTTTTCACTCGTGTCTTACGTCGTAAAAGCAATCATCACTCAGGCTTCGCTCACTCATACTCATAAGGAAACTCCACAACAGTCAATTTGACTTCTAGCTGATTTACCCGGCTAGAAAAATCGGGAACACGTGCCTCTCTCTCTCTTCTTCCTCACTCTCTCTCTCTCTCGCTCTCTCGCTCTCTGTCTCTCTCTCTTTCTCTCCACACCCTCACGTTCTGTTTACCATTTCAATTTACAATCTTCTTTTTTTATATTTTGGTTCTTCATAATTCAACTTGGTCAATCAGGCTGTGGTTGGATGTTTGGGAATAAGGATGTTGAATGATTGTCCCTCTTTTATCTTGGGTCAACAGTCAACTTGACTCTCTCTCTCTGGACATTATCATATTTCTCATTCTCAGTCACTTGGAATATTAAATCCAGACTTTTCCCGAAGAGTTTTTGATTTGATTTCATGTCAAAGTCAAAGTCCTCTCCTGTTTTATGACTTGAAATTTTTATGTTTCCAACTTTTTCTTTCCCACATGGAGATGAAGGAGAAGTCTGTGAGTTGTGGGATTTGATTAGAGTTTTGAATAGCAGATGGGTTTCAAAGTATATAGATATGTGTTTGTGTGTGTTTAGTGAGGGGGCGGCCGCCGTTAGCGAGTAGATGGAAGGCGTGAAATCTATTCTGATGAGATTGTTTTCATTCTTTATGCGTATGGTAATGAGTGTGATTGATTAGGGAGAAAGACAGAAAGAGAGAGACAGAGAGAGAGAGGAAGAAAGAAGGAGATTGAGATAGAGCGGAGATTTAATGCCTAAGGATACTTTGAACGTGATTCTTTCCCCTCATTCTCTTTCTCTCTCTCTCGCATCACATACGCAGTGTCACTTCTTATTCCAAATCCAATGCTTGTAATGTCGTGGATCTGACAATGAGATGGATCGTAAGTGCATTGGAGATGGCTTGTACATCGACAATGGTTACGGTTACGGTAACGACAACGACAACGGTTTCTTGGCAGTTCAAGTCAGTCTATTTGGATGGATGAAGTAGGCGTCTAATATTTTTCCTGACGGGTTCCCCTCTTTTCTCTCTAGTCCTCGTAATTACGTTAATGAGATCAAGCGGAGCGTGTGAGGAGCCCGTGAAATCAATTGAGAATCAAAGGAAGAATAAACGCATCAGCCCAATCACATGGGCCAAGATGCACAGACTCACACACACTCACTCACACTTACACTTAGAGAGAGAGAGAGAGAGAAAGCTCTTTGTCACCCACAAGTACCCGAATTAACATTATACATCTATTCTTCTCTTTTATTACCTTCTCCCATATTTTCTCTCTCCCTCTCTCAGACTCTCTTTTTCTCTCTCACACAACTTACATTAACCAAATAGTTAATGTATTTAGTATATAATTATATAGTTAGTATAGTACCCATTCCGATTGGCTTTACAGTGTAGAACGAGTACAATGTTTGGTTGAGGTCTTTGTACATATATGTATAATGTGAAATTACGAGCGGTAATAAGTCCAAGTATTTATAAGCTTAACTTTCTTTTATCTTCTTTCTTAAGAAAGACAAAAGTCTTTGGTCTTATTGCTCCTCTGAAATGGACATTCTCCATTTCTCTCTCTCTCTTTCATTTTACATTTTCATTTTCAAAATGTAATCTTAGAGTTCAATGAACTTTTGTTCCCATCAGTCCATTTACTATGAAATTACAGTGAGTGTCTAAGGAATTACGATATGTAACTAAATTTTATTTAAGTATAATAAATATGATGGCCACTAGCGTCAAGAACATTTCTCAACAGCATTAAAAATTGAAGTGCAAGGTTTTCTATTGTAATTGTTTCAGCCTGATTTTGAAATTAAATTACTGAGTATTTTAGTTTGATGATGCGAATGGCCATTCAGTTGGTGGATTCAATTGAGTTGGAAATTGAGGAAATGGTTGCGTGTGCTCATGTTCAATAGATTAAGGTTGGAATGGAATACAGATACAAGAGGGGAAAGGGAAGAATGGAATGGTAGGAAAAGTGTACATTCGATCAATCAAAGTGGGTCCAATTCTATTGGAATCTGTCGCGAAGAAGAAGAAAAATTATTGTCGCAGGCCTCGTTTGCTCTAAATCTCCTTGCAAGGAAATATAAAAGCGTTGAATCTTCTCTTCTACTCTTCTACTGATACTCATACAGATACTCTCCAAGTTGAAGTTAAACTGAAACTAGAACGAGAGAATTTCCCTTCTTTTCCCTGGAGTACGGACTAGACGACGACGGAGTCAATGTCAGTGTCAAGAGTGGAAGCCGCCGCCATTGTCGTGAAGTCAAAGAGCGAGACATTTTCTTGTTGATTCGTCTACTCTTACTACTATTTTTCATTCCAAGCCTAATTTCTAATTTCTCCTAGCAAGAGCAAGATAAAAAAAAGAAGTACTAAACCTTATTACTTTTTTTTTCATCTTCACCTCACGCACTAAGCGACTTTTCATCACATTTCCTCATTTTCCCATCACACGCAAGCACGCGCGCGTCTATCTTTGCAGGGTGAGCAAAATCTCGTGATTTCTTTTTTTTTCTTCACATAATTCCCATTCCCATTCAAACTTGAATAGTACGAATAACATTTTTTTATTGAGGAACCGGAGAAAAGTTCAAGTCGAGATTTTTAGTTGGGAATTTATATATATATATATATCCTTAGAATGTATGAGATTGGGAATACAAAGATTCAAGAGTCAAGTCGATAGTGGAGAAAGAGAGAGTCTGACGTTTACATGTCAAAAATCCTGGTGAGTTTCTGGAAGTGAAAGGAAACAATGGGTTATAGTTTTTGACTTTTCATAGAGTTAGTGACTAGATTGATGAGTTGCGAGAACTCTTGTGAATGCTTCTGACTTTTCGCAGTTCCGTTCACATTAGCCACTTTTTCAACTCTCTCTCTCTCTCCTTTTTCCCTTCTCATCTTTGCCCACAACCAAAAAAAAAGAAAAGAAAAAAAAACCTCAGAAAAAACTAAAGAAGAAGAATTCGGAAAAAGATGAAAAAAAACATTCCAGAATATCAGAGTTCCGACTATCCAGACTTGCAAGAGTTTTGTACTATATTCGATACTTTTCATGTTGGTATGTTGGTAGAATGTACGAGAGAGTTTGAGTCATATAGCAGTCAAGCCATTCCGTCCCTAAATTTTCATTTTTTTTTTTTGCAACAAAACAAATGCCCAGTATAAAAACTTGTCTGAATATAACTTTCTACGTATATGATATGTACGTATTTATCTTTATTTGTTGGTCTTGACTCTTGAGGTTATGATCCCTTCTCGAAACAAGAAGGAGAGAGACACGATGGTGAATCCAAACTCCAAAATACAGATGTACAAGATGTACATGTTATTTTGTACATGGTACATGAGGTCGTAAATCCTGCAACTTTCACTTTCACTATCATTGAACTGTGAACTCGGACTGTATGAAAACGCTCTTTTCTCCCTTTAGTTTTTACTAGCAACTCTCTCAGTTCTCAATGTAGAAACTCTCGGAACTGTGTTACTCGACTTCCGTCAATGTATTCTACATGTATCTTCTTCCTCTTCATAATATCGAGAAGAGAAAGTACTCCACTGTGTACAATTCCCTGTGCACTCTACGCTCTATGTACAGTCTACAGTTCTACACCCACGCCACGGTCCATGTGTAAAGAAAGAAAGAGAGAGAGAGAAGAAAACTGATACTCTCGAGTGATTTATCTTCTCGTCTCTGTGACTGATGTGATATTGAATGGAAAGATTTTTCTTTGTCAGATATTTAGTAGTGGGATATGGAGGAAAAGAGAGTGAGAGAGAATGAGAGAGAGACTGTTGGTTTCGCACAAGGTATTTCACATGTAGTGTAATGTATTGTAGTTTTGAATGGACAGAAGTAGAGCGTGCTCCACGGTCTCTCACACACATTGCAGACACATTTCCACATTTATTGCTCGTACAACAACAAGGCATGTCTAGGAGTTTTCTCCCTCACGCCTTCCCCCCTTCTCTCCAACTTTCCACAATGAGACCAAGAAGAATGAAAGGAAGAAGACGAGGACAGAGAAGGGTGATATAACTCCAGTGGAAAATTTTTGGGTGGAAATATTAGGCTATAATTCGCCAAAGCGATTCGCAACTCTCGACTTTCTCCCATAAAAAAGTCAGAGTCGAAGTCCGGACGGAAAGTGACGGGCAAATAGGGGAAATATCGTAGAAAGTTGGTGAGAAGTAGAGAAGAGAAGGAAAGTGAAAGAAAGGGGTTATTTGGATTGTTTGGGTTTTGTATATAGGACGGATTGTGTTTGGAATCAAGAGTCAAGTCAAAGTGTCCGCTGTGTCTCTCGCTTTCTCTCTGTATTGAGTATCGAGGAGTAGAGGCAAATCTTGTCGTCTTCCACATGACACCGAATTTCTCCCTCTCTCTCTCTCTCTTTCTCTCTCTCTCGATCTTTCTCACTCTCACTAAAAGGATAGATCACAATGAAACTACAAAGAGGAATATAGGAATAGTAGCATACAAAGTACAACTATTTGCCTACAGTCAAAACAGAGACCATGATGCCATTAGCACCAACGACCAACTTGACATGCTTTGCTTGTACATACCTATACTCTTGTCAGTAGTCAGAAATCGTGGAGACGTCTCCTACACATTGTGTACTGTATGTTTTTGTGCGTGTATGTGTATACACACTTGGTCGTCTTCAAGTTTCCAAGATTCGTTCACTTGACGAACATTTCATGGAGGCGCTCCGTTGTTGAGAATTTCTCTCCTCCTTCCTTTTCTGACTGCTCGACATTATAGATGGATTACTGATACAGGGATTGTGAGTGAGAGTGAGAAAGGAAGTGGAAGCGAGTGGAAGTCAGAAAAACGGACGGAATGACAAAGGGCACTGGAGGTAATAGGAGGGAGAGAGCAACAGCCATGATTGAACACCCAAATTCTCCTCCAACCCGCCTGACATATGTCGCCCCTACCACCATTTGTAATCCCATTTTATTGGAAATTTATCTTCTCTTTATCGTCTTGTCAATTCACAAATTGTTTGTCTTCTTCTGTACGTACAGCACACCAAAATCTACGTTGTAAATCTGTTTGGTACAAGTGATTGGATTATTGGGAAAGTACTACAATCTAGAAGTGTGTAAAACAAATGTGAACACGCACAGCACAGTGTGTGTTCAAAATTCGAATATTATCAAACTAAAGTAAACTTCAAGGACAAAAATGAGCATTCCATGACAAGTCAAATTTTTTCTACAGATGACAGATATTTCTTATTAAGATCTTGGAATGAAAGCATTCTCAAATATCAATTGTTTACAATTACAGCTCTGCCCGGTGCTAAAATTTGACTACTCCTTTTTACGGCTATTTGGTGATAATTAAGGATATGTAGCAAGATTAACGACGGAGAAAGTATCGAAGATGGAGGAGAGACAAAAGTTTGAGGGGAAGGGGAAAATAAAAGCATAGGAATAAAAGGGCACGTGGCAAAGAAAAGAGAGGAGGAGAGTGTCCTCGTGTTGTCCTCTGTATCCTTTTTTTATCATCTGGATGTTGCTTTGGAAACTTGAGGCAGTTTTTTCGTCCTTTTGCAGAGTTTCGTCGATGATTTGAGTCGCATAATGTGACGGACAAGTTTTCCACTTTTTCATCTTGCTAAAAGCAATGATGCATTTGAGTATAGAGAGAAACATAACCTCAGTTCCGTCGCTAGGAAAAAGAATGGCTTCAGGTGAACCACATGACCGTCCTATCCATCTATTTCTAATCAAAAATGTCATACTTTTCCGTACGTTCACTCAAACTAAAGAGCATGTTGCTCTCTCTCTCTCTCTCTCTGCTTTTTTTCATTCTTGAAGGTTGCAACTGAAGACTGAACCTGTGAACTGTCGTCGGTGGACTCAAAGACTCAAAGCATTTCCCATGCTACCATTTCATTTCATTTTATCCAGGGTCATAACAGAACATGCACATTTACTTATACGTATATCGTACGCGAGAATAAAAATGTGTGTAGCTACATACTTGCATTTTCTGAAGCGTAAGAGGTCTCAACATCCTCCTCTTTTCTCTGGTTGTTGTCCAGAAATAAGGAGGAGAATCTGAAACGAAAACTGGAGAGAGAAACAGAAGCAACATAGTTTATAAAAGATGTATTCATCACATCACTGCGCGCAACCTGTAACGCTTTTGGAGACTGGAATATATCATGAGTGTGTAGAGTAGAGAGTAGAGTGTGTAGAGAGACGAGCCCATAAAATGGAAAATGGAAGCAAAAGAGGAAAAAATGAGTACACAGTCTAATGAAGGGAAAGTAAAGAGATTGAATCTTTCATAACTCATATTTTTTGTATGTTAACGTTTGGATGTAGACATAGAACGAGAACAAGACGAAAATCCACATCCACCATGTGTGTGTGTGTATCTTACAAATGAAAAAAGAAGAAAGTTTATTCCTTGAATTTTATTTAATAAAGAGGTAAGGGAGGGGAGGCTAAAAAGGTAGACGGAAAATTGGAGCATTTTTCTTCTTTTTTTTTATGATATACCGTTGTGAGGAGAAAGAGGGTGAACAACTGTACAGACTCCTATTTAAAGTGAGTTAGGAGTGTACGCACAAACCAAACTGGGATATTACAGGGAAATAAGAATTATTACGGCGGAGTGAGTGAAGAAATATCTAGTTGTAGTATCTGGAAAAAATCTGGGATCTTGACTTGAATAAAGTACAGACAGAGCAGAGCATAGATAGCCCGAGGAATGAGTCAAATCGGAATAGAAACGTACCTAAGTAAGATTGTGGACATGTGTACACAGACATAGGGAGAAGCCTCGTTCTAGCATTTAGATTGACGCTATGGGAAGGAGAAAAGTTGCAATAGCAAATGAAGATAGGGAAAGGGAAGCCCATTGATGTGGAAGATTGTCATGTTTGTCATGTTTGACCATCAACTTGTTTCCGCTCCTCTGATTTGATTAGTCAATATTTAAGTTCATCCTCATCGGAAGAACCTTCAGTTCAGTTCAGTTGCTCAATGCGTGTTTGTGTATGTGTTGCTGTCCGTTTCATTTCCATCACAACCCTCATTCTGATTGCTTAACCTACATGTACACAACACAGTCATAATAATAATAATAATGCTTTTGAAAATTACTCGGGTGGTCGGTCAACCTTTGGCTTTTTGATCCATTTGAATTCCATGTCGGATCCATAGAGCAGAAGCACAGTCTGAAAATTGATCAGAGTAACCATAACGATGCTCGTGTTGTCTCCTCCAGGGCTTCTTTCTCAATTCAATCACCTCGAGAACGAGAGAGAGAGAGAAATCCATACAAATCGGTTCTATCCAAATACGCCGTACAATCTGATGATTTCAGAACGTGGAAATTTTGGTTAATTCAGAATAAATAAATAGGAATATCTTACCCAAATATTTTATACATACCCCGTTTGCCATTGCCCGTTTCAACATTCGTGAGATATTTTAAAAGGAAATTCGCACTGCCGCAGTAACCATCGTTTAAAATCTAAACCATTTGGAATCTGAGGGAGTTTCGATGTGTGTGAGTGTTTAAAATCCCATCAAATACAAAATTCCCCGATTATTTTCCATGTCATTGACTGGGATTTACTTGAGGCTTTTCTCCTTCTCGCATACATACAGATACATGGCAAAGCTTTTACTTTTTTTTCTACTTAATATTTTCCAAGTGTAATTTCCCTGAAAGATTTTCCACAAGTTTATTCACTTTTATCCCCAATAATGCTCTCTCTCTCTCTCTATTTCTCCCTTTCTCTCCATTCATTCCCCCCTTTTTCCAGAGATTTCTTTTTTGGCAAATGACTTTTACGGATTTAAACTTAATGCAATCCAGAGATTATGTAGGGACTCTAACTCTAGGCTGTATAATGGGAGTGGAAAGCGAGGAAAGATGAGGATGAAGGCGGATGTCGGATATGAGTCGTCTAATCTCGAAGTTAGTCCAAGCCTTGAGGGTAAAGGAAAATAGGAAGCATAGGAAATGTTAAGATTTCAATATTTTCATTATGACGTGACCATAGCCCACATGGTTTCAACTTTCAACTGAAATATTTCCATTCATTCATTCCGAGGGAGTGTTTCGTTTTTGTATTACCTATCTGTATTTGGGGTTGAATTGTGTACTAGTACGTACAATGTTGAATGTAAGGACGGTGGACGACGTACGTTGGACACACGATGCACACTCATCCGGTATTATTAGAAAACTTGAAAACCTATTAATCAACTCAACTGGGAACGAGAAAAGGGAAACGAGGAGCGAGAGACTTTTCCCCATTGAATATGGACACGAGCTGGCAGTTCATAGTAGTTGATACGATAGTGGGCAGTGGGTGATACTGAAATTGCATTGATGCACTTGCACTCATATCAGTATTAAAAATAAAAGAGAAAAAAAGGGTCCATGAAATAAAGTTAGTGACTAGTCCGAGTGTATTTTTTGACGTGTACATACGGGAGAATTACAGCAAAGTTAATGGAAGCGACATCCTCTTTGGGGTTAACTTCCCTCGAGCCCTGAGCAAATGTTTTTTCAACAATTGTTCCTGAGTGCACGAGTGCGAGTATAGTATGTATGTAGAGAGAGGGAGAGAGAGAGAAAAGTGAGTGTATCTTACGTAATGAATACAGGGTACTTTGTACATTTGGATATTGGGAATGTTTTTGTACTATATAAATTTCCTACAATGCCGACTACCGACTGCCGACTGACGAGTACGGCGGAGCGAGTGAAAGAGAGAGCGAGCGAGATAAGATAAGTTCTTTACCCCTTGGTTTGTCAAATCAAATCTACTTCTATCAGTTCTCTCTCTCTCTCTCTCTCTCTTTCTCCTTCTCCTATCACCAAGTGTATCAACTAAATATACCTAAAGTCACCCTTTCCCAACCAGAATATCATGAAGGATCTTTCGACAGTAAACTGGCAAACGAACGTGTATGTACTATGTACAGACGTATGTATGTTGATACACGTAAATAGAGAGAGAGAGAAGAGAGAAAATAGAAAAAACTCACCCCTGTCTGTCCCTGTCGTCTTTCATTCTGATTCTGCATTTACTATCTGTTATTTCAAAGTTGTTTCAAATTCGAGCACACACAGCAAGTAAAGTACAAGTCAAATGTAATTTGAATGCATTTAGATTTCCCCGAGAGTGTTGACAAAGGCACAATGAGAAAGAGAGAGAGCAAGAGAGATTCGAATCATCTATTGAGTTTTCGGCTTGAACGTTCATGGAGATGGGGTGTCAAATTCAATGTGTCTGTTCATTCACGTTAAATTAGTGTGATTTCATGTTTCATGGCTCTATCTCAAGAGATGGAGATAATTTTACACATGTAAAATCGCCTACTTGAAAGTCAAACTTCATAATTGTGAGATCGTGATCGTGACAGTGACAGGGATTTTGCTGGATATGAAGCATGTCCTCTATTCTTCAAGTACAATCAATGAGCACTTGGTTTTGTCTTTTGTCAAAAAATGTACATATCTTACATATTTGACTTTCCTGGATTTTGGGAATCAATCAAAGTTCATTGACGATTTTCAGTTCCAACGTTTCTCGTATTTTTTGACTCGCTTGAGGCTTGAAAAAAAGCTCCTGCCATATATTTAATGAAATGGAAGTGTAAAAGTATTGAATTTTATACTTTATTTTGATTAAATTTTCGGAGAGTGAGAATTAGTATTTGATGGAACTCCCACGAAAAGAGTTAATCGGTGAGAATCGATGAGAATATATGATTACAAAAAATCATAAGAGGAAAAGTACAATACGTATAGAATAATATCGTATTTTTGTTTTGTTTTGTTTTTTTACTGGAGAGTGGTTGTTGAGATGACGAAATTGTTGAGTTGTTATTTCATTGTTTTGTTTGGTGTTTGGTTTTACAGGAAGTGTATTGTGGGAAAGAGACAATCTGTACGGTGGACGGACTTCATTTCAACTCCCTGTACAATGCTCGCGTGAAGGCTTTTAATAGTACGGGTGAAGGTGAATACTCTGAAGTTGTGAGTCTCCAAACGGCAGAGGGTAAGTTTTTTTTGTTAAGTTTAAAACATAGCTACGATATAATCGCAAGTTCCTCCTTGTAATTGCCATGTACATTTTACTCGCACAATTTATACTCTGACAGCTTGAGCAACCCACAAACTCCTGGTGTCCCCTTTAATTATCTTCCCTCTGCACTCTATACCTAACAACAGTTGCTTGCAATATCTGTACTAGTTCTTTCGCTTTCGCTTTCCTTCCAAATTTACAAACAAATTGAGGTAATATTAGTACGCTTTTTTGTCCAGCATAATCATAATCATACTTTGTATCGTATTGCACATCCTATTTATATACAAAACGAAAAAAGAAGGCATTGGGAGTTGTCAACTCCGAGTTGATGAAAGGAATAAATGAGGAAATTACAGGTTGTCGTTCTATCTCTGTCTTCATCTTTTTGAAATTTACGATTCGATTTACGATTCCCAATCCTCGATTGATGTACCTACATGTGTCTTCATGCTTTTACTTACGGCAATGCCAATGATAAGGACAGCAGAGCAACAGCTCTGAACTCGGAATGAAGATGAGAATGAGACTTTGCGGAGCCCGATAAATGAACGTTATAAATAGTACAAGGAAATGATGCTGTCCTGTGTAATGAAGATGGAAGAGGATGATTCATCAGGTGAATTCACATTCACTATACATACAGATATACATATATAATGCATTGGCCCAGCCAATAATGTTTTTTTCTTCCTCATCGTCATCCGCCAGTTTCATTGTCATATAGTTGATGAAGGTTTTAGCCGAGTTCTCTCTCTGTGTCTCTCTTTCTCTCTTTGGCCCAGAGTATCTTTTAGGATTTGAGTATTGTAGAGGGTGACTGGCACTTTCTCTCTGTCGCACTATGTCGTAAAACAGAGTGGTAGAGCACAGGGGGGAGAGATGTCAAAGTAAAAGCCGGCAAAAACTATAAGATATACCTACACCGATTTAATATAATGGATAGTGGCTGAGTCGAGTTCTGCAGTCTTTATAGTCTGTAGGTATACTATAATTTGTATTTTGGATACTATATCTTCTTGGGTTTAAACACATATGTGCGTCGAATTTCTATTTGTACAAGCGCAAGCTCCCCGTGTATATCTGTAATTGTGTAAAGAGAGAGAGAGAGAGGGAGAGAGGGGGGTGGGAGTGGAAGCGAAAGTGTTCCAATGTGTATAGAATAACACAAGCATGTTTACACACGGTAATATATTGTTATTCATTGTATTTATGGAAACGTGGAGGAGTAGTTTGCCATGTATCCACACACAAGAACAAATAATCAAAATGAGATATACTGAGCAGAAGGAGAGGGAGAGAGAGAGAGAGAGAGAGAGAGAGAGAGAGAGAGAAAGAGAGAAAGAGAGACTCCATATCTCATCTCCTCTTTAATCTACAATAATAGAGCTAGAGTTTCAAATGAGCTAATAATATCCACCGATGCCCGATAGATTTTGTAGTGTATTGTATGATTGTAGGTATGTATGTACTGTTATGTTAGGTAAATGCAAATACACACACGGAGAAATTCATGTGAGCATCAGGAACAGCTTTCCAGAACAAATTGCCAATTGCCAAATACCGGTTTGTTTCGTGTCAATCCCGAAATGATATTGAGAGATGTGAGAAATACAAAATACAATAAATAATGCAAATAATTCATTGGTGAGCAGTCAGAGCATTGTATGTGTAGGTTACTAAGGTTGTCTTCAAATGACTTGACAATAGTATTTTCAAAATATACATACATACATGCATAAGCAAGTTACAGATATAAATGTATTTTAAATGTGTGTGTAGGCTGTTCCTGTCATGATGCTGTCGTTTGTGAAATATTTTTACTATATCTTTTGCTGTGGCTTTGCTTACTCAATTCTCTCGTTGTATGCGTTCAAAGGAAAGGAAAATTACGTGCTTACCTAGAAATTACGGAATGTTTACGTTCTGTACATGTAGCAACTAATTCACTATTCCATGGATCTTTGCCTGTAGACAGACGTTTTTCTTTATATCGTATTGTAAGATAAAAATACACATTATTTTCATACGTACAGATATGGAAGAGTTTGCATACAAGTAATAATAAGGAGTTTGAAACAGGGAAATAAGGAATGCACAAAGTTACATATTTATTTTATAGTTTGGGGTTGTGGTTGAATTGTGTTGTATTGTGTGCGGTGGCCTAGAGAAAAAAACCACTTTGTCTTCCCACTGAAAATTGTTTCTAAAAAACGGAAGGGGGGAAAGAAAGAGAGAAAGAGACTGGAACCTCATACATATTTTTAATTTGTCTTGTCTTCCGCTCTCTTTTTCTACTCACTTTTTGCATGGAGGTACTTGTTTGGAATTTTTTAGTCGCTTCACCTAATTTACATATATACAAAGAGAATGGGAAAGAGACAAGGCAGTTGAAGAGAGCGAGCAGCTGCCTCTCTTTCTCTCTCGTTTGGTGGGCCTATCTGCATTCATAAAGTAACTAGTAAATCGCGAATGACTGCCAAAACATTTCACCGGTACGGCTTTCTTTTTATTATTATTTTTTTTTTTTTTGTTATTATGGCTCCTTCGGATTTAATGCTTTGCTATTTATACGATTGCTTAACCGCACATATCATTTACGGTTCGCATATAATTTCCGGAAATGATTTATGTCTTGAGCTAAACTTTCAACCTCAACTACAGTTTAATTTGTTTTTTTATTACAATATGCAATATTCTTTGGATCTAGAATTTTTTGGGATACCCACAAGAAAGAAATCTATTATTATATATATACAAAATTCGAGTATATATATAAATTCGAGAATGTAAAAATGGGTGGAATGGCATCCATTTTGATGAAGATTATTATTATTATTATAAAATGATGAATTGTCTTATGTAATTTCCAGTGGCCTGGTTCAACTTTGATCCCACTTTGGTTCCTCAAGGCGTTCGATTGTCAAATGAAAACTGTACAGTGACGTCGGATTCCTATGAGCCTCGAGTGGTTTTGGGGAATGTGGGTTTTGCTCGAGGTGTTCACTACTGGGAGTACACAATTGACAAGTATGATGCGAGTGCGGATCCCTCGTTTGGTTTTGCGAGGATGGATGTGACCAAAGATGAAATGCTTGGTAAAAAAAACAAACAATTGTTTTACTTTGGTTGTAAATACTACATACAAATAGAAATTTGTGGAGTTGGTACTGGTTTGTGTACTATCAAAAATCAGATATGCAGCGCTTTATCCTTATCATAAAAAACCATGAGAGATTTGGCTAGTTTTTTTGGAGAGAAAGTAAAATGAAAGGATGGAAAAAAAAGTTGTGGTTGTGTATTTCAGTAGACTCTGACTAAGGAAAGAAAATGCAAGGGAAAGTAAAAAGATTTGGAGTAGTAGGAATGAGTGTCTGATGATGGTGAGCTACAACTTTTTGTTTTGCTCTGTTGTGACTGCGGCTGTGACAAATGTAACTGGCTTTAATACCATCAATCAAACAGGGCGAAGAGAAGCATTGGAAAGAGTCCTAAATTGAATTAGAATCCAGTGTAGGCAACTGTAATTAAGATGAATTGAGACTGCGCGTCTGACGACTGACCACTCAATGATTCTCCACTGTACAGAAGTGCAACGAACATACTAGTACGTACATAGTATGTAGTACTATGCAGACAACATACACAGTGTATGGTACACTGTTCACAATATTGTTGAGTGAAACGTTTTTCCTTTTAACTTGTTCAGGATAATCCAAGTAATCTGATAGGATTTCCCAGACTATTTATTGAGAAATGGCACTCAGGTTTTGGATTTTATATTGTAGAATTCTGAATTTGGAGAAACTGCTGAAGAAGAAGAGAAAACACATTATTTGATTTGATTATGTATTCCTTTGTATTTGTATTTATAGGGAAGGATGACAAGGGCTATGGGATGTACATTGACCACCAGCGATCATGGTTTATTCATTGTGGAGTACATTCTTGTCGGACTGAAGGCGGGATTGGTCCAGGGTCAACCATCGGTGTTCTTTTGGATTTGGAGCAACGCCAGGCCAGCTTTTTCGTCAATGAAGAACAACAAGTAATGAATTATTCTTTTATTTCCTTTCCTTCTTTGTTCTCCTCCATTTTGGGGAGACAAAGACAAAAACAAAGACAAAGAAAGGAAAAGAAATATATACGTTATAAACAATCCCCGATAATCTTTCGTTACTTGTCTACTTGTCGCAGACAATGTGGAATATCGTACATTTAAGAAAAAGAACTACATTTATTGATATATAGATAAATATATATACACATGTATATTGTGCATTATTTGATTATTTTTCTTGTGTGTATATTTTGTAGGGTCCAGTGGCATTTACAAATTTGTATGGCGTCTTCTATCCAGCAGTGAGTCTCAATTGTAACGTCACCTTGACCATTCACACAGCTTTAGATCCTCCATCCGATTCAGAAAATGACAGCGGAACCCGATGTTGAATCATCAGTCACCACCAACCACAATATTACATGATAACAATAATAACTGATTATGAACTAAGTTCTTAAATATATTCTAAAGTACAACAATAGAATGATTTTAAACAATTATTTCACGTGGTTTTCCGCATTTCATTTCATATTTATATAGCGGCTCTCTTTTCCGTCTATTTTTTACTGCGTATAAGGATAATAAGATGATTTGTTTTTATTTTATCACAGAATTGTTCACTGTAATGTACTCAATTGCGTGTGAGTGGCGAGTACAAGTGCAAATCTAAGTAAATATATATACTTAATTCTTTTCTTTACGTCGCAGCTAATTTTGTTTGAGAAAATCTGAAAGACTGAAATTTAAAAATCTCAAATATACAATTCTACTGGAAATTTGTAGTAAGTCTAGTAATGAAATATATAATTATGGTATAAATCCTATAATTAGGAACTAAAGTACTCGATCTCGATATAACTGAAAATTGTGGATTCTAATATTTACAACTACTGATAATAATTTACTGCGTACTGATAGAGAGAATTTACATGTAGGTATATAAGACGTTTACCTCTGCTCATCTCTATCAGTATACAGTAAATTATTATTCGCAGTTTTATAGATATTAGAATCCAAAATTCTCAGTTACGTTGATATTATTTAGACGTATACAGAATAACTGGACAATTTGACAAAAGGAAATCTGATTGTAAAAAAACTGCCGAATGACGTGTTCAATTTTTTAAATTAAATTTTAAATTGAATCACTGTATGATCAGAGGAAATATTACGCCAAGATGACGGTTTTTTGTAATTACAATTTTGAATGTGTACAATAATATTGTGAATTTAATACAAATAGAAACATAAATATGTGTATTGTCCGTTTTTTTTAATGAATATTAAATTACCTATATTAAACAATAGCCGTCTTCAGATGCTCGTTACAACGCGTCCGATCTGTTGAAGTTACAACGTTAGCAGAGCTAAAAGAGCGAAAAGTATCTGAGGGACCAAAACTTCAAAAGTTACAAAAATGCTGTGTTAAAATTATTAAATTTGCGGGACATTCGGATTCAAATATTTGATTCCATCAAATGTCAAAATGAGTACATCGCAAAAGGGAAAACTTTTAAAGTTAATTGAATTAGATTGTTTGCTTGCAATAATAGCAAACGCTAAAACTTCAGATAAACGTGATAAGGAAATCGATTCGGCTGTTAATTTAATTGAAGATGTTTTGCGATTGCGATATATAAAAAAACGAGTCCAAATTATTATTATTATTGGATCTCAGAAATAATTTTGTATTTTGGCCTGACGC
>JAIUND010001663.1:0-31844 GCA_034699125.1 Gisinianus flammeolus | reverse complement strand
ATATCAAAAAACTAGAAACTCCTACGTTCGTTTTTTTTAACATTACAGAGTGGCTGGACTGCCGTAGTACTCCTTTAAATCCAAAATTTGGATTCCAAATATTTGTTTTTGGTTGAACTTAGATCAAACTGCACTTAAGGTCTGTTTTAGGTTAAGTTAATTAAATTAGGTCAATTTCGGTCAAAAGGCGTAAGTTAGGTCACTTTAAAGTCAGTTAATTAGTGCAGTGTGTTAATTAGTGTACGAATTTCGTATTTTCGGGCCCATTTTTGTGTCATTAAAGTAACTGAATTTTTTGTGGAGGGGGGTCCAAAATTTGGATATTTGTGACTCCAAATGTATACACAACCCCTTACGTCTTTGAGTGAGAAATCCCAACTCAAATTACTCGTCCTGATATTTTCTAAACTCAACTCAATTTGTTACTCAACTCTTTTCCGTTTTCCAAAAACTCAACTCAATTTTTTACTCAACTCTTTTCGTTCTCCAAAAACTCAACTCAATTTGCTACTCAACTCATTCCACTTTTCCAAAACCCAACTCAAAGTCCAACTCAACTCATCAAAATTTTCTTAAAAAAAGAGTTGAGTCCACTCTTTTACCACTCAACTCAAAATTGAGTTGAGTACCAACATCACCGGTTTTCTTTATCCAAATTGAATATGCTTGGAAATTATCCCGTTTGCGTATCGGAGTAAATGAAATCATTTTCAGATGCCCTTGATTTTTCAAATTCAATTGCGGAAACCTCCCAAAAAATATTTGGACGATTTAATTTATTAATCAAATCTGACGATAATTAATTAATCCTGGATTTGTGACCATAATTAAAAGTTTCTTTCTTTTCATGTGTCGACTATCAAATATCAAATTGCACTTCTGATTACACAAAATATTTAACAGGTGAGTCAGAAATGAGAATCTCGTTTACAATTTAATGGAGTTTTCTATACATTTTCCCACATGCAACATGACATTTTCCTTATTGTCTGATTATTGTCATGATTTTAATATGCAAATTGAAAATTGCAGTCAAATGGCGAAATCCATGGATCCAGACGGAAAAGAACTCAAATTGGCCATTCAATCACAAATCCTGGCATTTGAAAATCGGACTGTGGGAAATCCAGACCTCAAATTGCTATTGCAAAATGTAAATAAAGCAAATTAAAACAACAATTCCCATTTTAATGTTAATTATCAAATGAAATGGAGAAAGGGATTAAAGTTTTAAATTTTGTTTTCATTTCAGCTCCATTTTATAATCAAGAATAAAAAACAAGTGGGAACTTCTCAGTTTAATAGTGGAAATGTGGAACCGGAAGTCAAGAAGAGGAAAATCGAGTTGAATCAAGTCGAATCCTACCGAGAAAAAGCCCTGAGAATTCACATTGTGAGAACAAAAGAAAATTAAATGGAATTGTTTGTAAATCTCTTTCGAGTTCTCATAATTCAATTTCCTGTTTTATTTTGCCCATTTATAATTTATCCAGATTTTCCAGAAGGTTTTGAGTAATTTGGATTTGGAGAATCTGCAAAGTTGTCGACTTGTGAGTAAAAACTGGAATGGAATCATCTCAGAAAATATGCTGAAACGGGACATTTGTGCTGTGAATTTGTCGTTTCACTCGAAAGCCCAGGAATTTCTTCGTCATTCCCGGACAAAATCCTACCCGCAAAATTACTTCCTGGAGAGAACGCTCACAAATCTGATCGACTGTCTGAAATCCGCCCGAAATTTCCCCTGCTCGGATTTCGGTTTTCATGGTGGCAACATTGCGGTGGACAGTCAGCTGTTTTTCTCCACTTTCGGTTCGCTCATCAAGACACTCCGGATTCTTCCGAGGGCGACTGAAGACGACGAATACACGGATAAAGCGACCCTCCGGGATTTGCTCATCCACAAACTTCCTCATCTGGAACATTTAACTCTGGGTTTTTTCCCATATTCCTGGAAAGATTCGGATCGGATTTCCCTGCCGACGTTGAAAAGTCTGACGTGTGCAAGTGAAACAGCTGAGGAATCGACGGCCTTTGATTTACTCGCTTCCACCCCCAATTTGGAATCTGTTCACAATTTCAAGACGGAGTTTGTGGATTATTTCATTTCATCACGGAAAATTGGGACAATCCGACGATTGAAATTTGATGTGTTTTCAGTGGACACGGGGAAATTATTGAAATTTGCTCGAGCCCAACCGAAATTGGAATATTTGTGTGTTCAATGTTCTCAACTGCCGATTTCTCTGGATTCGCAACAGGAATTGTCGACAGCGTTGAGTTTGATTTTGGAGTGGAGCAAAGAATCCCTTCGCGTTTTGTGTGGCGAAGCACTCGGAATGATCCCCAATTTAAAAATCCCAAAGTTGCCGAATGTAAAGGAACTTTTCCTGCTGGACGACGAAGAGCCGGACAGTCGAGAGAATCTCCAAATGTTTCCAGTCGGTCTGGATCTCCAGGAAACTTTCCCCAATTTGGAGAGTGTCAATTTGCGATTGTCTGTTGATGTGGATGAAACGTGGGAACGATATTTCCCGTCTCCATCCAGTTTTTTCTCGGGGGGCCTGAAGAATCTGGGGACGGTGCGGAGGCTGAATATATTTGGCTATCATTGCACTTCCCTCTGGTTCACACGACTCGTCAATTTATTCCCAAATGTGAACAATTTGGGTCTCATCAAATTCACCAATCTATTCTGCATGATGAAAGACATTTGTGAGTTTTTCCCGGATTTGGAGGAGCTTCATTTGGTTCCATATCATTTGACGGGCGGTGAAGGGAATTTAGATTCTTCCTTCACGGGAATCCGTCAACGGACTTGCCATCGCATCAAAGCTGTCCGCGGCGTCATCGAACTCCCAAAAGCGGAACAAGTCCGAGTTCAAATCCCCATTTCCAACCTCCAAAGTCATTTACTAATCATTTCAATACCAATTAATCATCATCCCCATGATTTTATTTCACATTCTACATTTTAGTTATTCATCTTTCAAGTCAATGTAAATAATTAATTAATGTAATTAATCTCGTGTGTATTTCGTGTAGATTTGAAGAGGTTGAAAATCTCGATTGATATGGAAGAAAGTGAAAAACTATCCGCCCGGGACTTTTGTTTAATGTCGGAAATTAGTGATGTTTATGCGTTCGCGTGGATGCCGGATTGTCAAGTGATTGTTGCTTTTGATCATCGTTGCCCAGCATCCGCAGGTTCATCCACCTTTTTATTTTTATTTTGATCATTTTATTGACAATTTGATTGGGAATTTCCTACAGACAGCTGATTTAATCTTGTTTCATTTCCTGTTTCCTGTTCATTTGGTTGTATTTAGATGTGGAGGAAGCACTGGATTGCGTTTCTCATTTCGTGGATTTCCTGCATGAAGATTACAAAAAGGAAAGTGAAATCATCTGGTAGCTTCGGATTCTTCCCCATTAATTCTTTTCTTAACCCTTCAACTCGACAAGGAATTTACACTGCAATTTCAGTGCCTAAAAATAGTCCCAATTTGCATAATTAACAATATTTCGTTAACGATTTTACCTATAAGAAAAAGACTCGGAATTATTTGCCTTGTAAAGTACATTGTTTTTTATAAATCTAATCTAATTATAATTATAATCTAATCTAAAAAAGGCAAATCGAAAATCTATAGGTATTTTCTATTTTATTTTAGGACCATAATGACAATTGCAATATATATTGTTCATGAACACACATGTTATTTTTGTTAATATTGCTGTGAAATATCCTGGATTTGAAAGTTTATATGAAAATCCTTGAAAGGAATATAATCGCAATTACTTATAAGCATAAAAAGTAAAAAAAAAATATCCTCATGAAAAATCCTATCTCTTTTGTCCTCCAACCATATTCATAATAATAATATGCAAATGAGAGAGCTTTTTATTGATGGATTTAATTAATAATCAAATGATTTCCAATGAATTTTTGGTTCTAAATTCTAAAATGTAACAAATATATGATATATTATAATAAATGAATGTGTGCACACAGTTGCTCGTCAATTGTTAAAATGTTTATAGGCATCTCGTTCTCGCATATATATGAAATGGATGAGAAAGTTTGACTCTGTGTTTTTTGTCCTTATAAATTGACAGTTGTTGATCATTGAATATTGTAGTCAGAATCAGGTGATGGAGTTATAAAAATAAAATAAACATAAACAAAGAATCCAGACAATTCCAAGATTTATCTGGAATCATCATGTAAGTTGAACAATCAACATATTCATTTTTGATTTGTCTCATACTCATAATATCTTGTGCACTTTAGTCGAATGATTGGGAATCTCGTAAATATTTACACGTTATGTTTTTGTAAATAATACTGATGTGGAGGAGATCTCTCTCTCTCTCTCATCCATTTTTCATATTGATACGATATAATATTGACTCGAATGAGAGATTCAAATGGGAAACAAGAATTAATTCGGATAAGTTTATGCATAGTTCTCACAGTTGTGGTGTTTTGAGATGAAGAATTTACGTGGGATATTATTTTTAGGATTAGCATTAGCTGTCTTCAACTGTGTCGTCATCGTCGTGGACTCTGCTCATCATTATTCGTTTTCGCATTCACATTCCTCCTCCTCCTCCTCTCATCCTTCTTCCCAGAACTGGGATGACATGGAGACGATGGGGGATGGATCCAATTGGATGAGTCCAAGCAAAGGCGGACGAGCTGTGGAGCTGGAGCAGGAGATGAGGACGGAAATTGAAAAAACAATCATCATCAAATATGAAGCCGAGTACAAAATCACGACCATCGACTATGAATTCGTCATTGAGATTGCCAACGAGTACTATTGTGAACGCTTTGGTGAGCTTCATGTTCTCTGCGCTTTGGACGTGAGTCAATTGTCAATTACATAACTATACTTTATACCTTTTTCCCAATTAATTAAATATACATATGTACATTCTATAAATACACAGTAATAGTGATTATTGATGATTGATTATTGATTATGAAAATTTGTAGGATAATCGACGAGGAATGGTTTATTTGGAGCGGGGTGTGAGTGAAGCGGAGCTGGAGTTCATCGTCAAATTCATTATTCGTCTCCGGAAGCGACTTTTACTCGGGAAAGAAGACAAAGGAGCCTCCGGGCTTTTGCCAAAAGCTTTGCGGATTTCCGTCGTGGTACATATACTTTGGCTACAATCTACAATATTAATTAAATACAAAAATTAATTGAGTGTTTTTTTTGTTTAGTAATAATAATAATTATTATTATTATTATATTCACAATCTGGCGTTTAGAAATGGAGTGAAGAATTACAAGCTTTTGCTCAGCGCATTGCCAATCAGGCGACAAATAAATTGAACTCGTCACTCCTCGTAACTTCCGGTTCGTTTCCTCCACTCACCATGTCACTGTCACAATCACAATTACTAGTGATATACTGACCAGTCTCAAATTTTATACATACATGTATTTTACACTTGAATTACAGATATATATCGTTATCTCTGTTAAATATAATATAATTATATAGATAAATGGCCTTCGGGGAAGTTGACAGTCTCGATCGCCATGTCAATGGACACGGAAGACAAACCCCGCTGGACTTTCGCCCTCATGCATTGGTATAGTCAAGTGAGTCGGGTGATGAGTGATGTCATTTACAAGTCCGGACAGAAATATGATGATTACTCGGCCATGATTTGGGGCTCCACTTATCAAGTTGGCTGTGGATACAGCTCCGTCAAAGGGAAAGATGGTCCGTCGCCGCGTTTCATTTATTTATCCCTTTTATTTACATAACTATATACCGTAAAACTTGAATTAAAATCCTAGGTTAGTGTTAATGTCCACATTATTCTTAAAATTCAAATTGTCCAAAAACCAAGGATAACGCGATAGCATTACGGTAAATGCCTTACACTAGATAAACTATAACCAAAAAATTAGGCTTATCATTGAGGTAGGTTTGTAATCTGGAGTAGGTGTGTTTAATTCAAGTTTTACGGTAAATCCATCTTTTTTTAATTTATTTAATTTTATTAGTTTTAACTTTTAACCATGTTTGAAGTGATTTTCTTTCTACAATATTTCTGGGGGTTTTGGTCGATATAGGAGCTCACGTCAAGTCCTACGTCTGTGTTTTTGGGCCGGGGGGAATATTCCGGGGGACAAAATGTACGTGACGGAAGAGAAGGATGTGATGGCCATCCAGCCAACTGAACGACCCGCCGTCCACCTCACTGTCACAAAAGCTCCATTAACGGTCATCAATCCCTTTTTCAAACCCCTCCCAGCCGAATGGGAAGGTAAAAACCAATTTTTTACACTTGTTTTTTTCTTTTTTCTTCAATTAAATTCTTTATATTTTCTATTTAGATTCTGCTCAGCTCGAACTTTTATCTTTTTTTTTTGTATGTCCGTTTACAATGTTCAATGTTTAAGGAAATGGAGGAAAACCGATTCCACCGCCCCCAGTGGCAAAACCCGTGAAAAAACCAACTACAGCCCCAAAACCCATTACCACTCCAAAACCAACTCCAGCACCCGTAAAAACAACAACAACCCCAAAACCAACAGCCACAACAACAACTCCAAAACCAACAGCCACAACAACACCAAAAACGTCTCTACCCATTTCAAAACCAGTGGGCAAACCCACGGCCAACCCGGTCACAACGACGAAGACACCCAAACCGACAACGACGACAACACCCAAACAGACGACGACGACAAAGCCAGCTCCAAAACCGACAGCCACAACTCCATCCAAAGAGTCTCTCACTTGGTTTTTTACCTTTGAAGAGAAATCCGTGAGGAAGTACATTTTGCAGAGTAGTTTCCTCGTGTTGATATTCTACAGGTCATTGAGTAGTTCTCACAAGTCCTTCACCTGCACCGGCTCCATTTACAATAGTCAATGGATCATCACATCCGTCCGTTGTGCTCAGCCGACCATCTCGAGAGATTCGGGCTCACCCACTCATGATTTTGGTATGATTTACTCTGGGGAAGCCATCATTTGGATGAGTTTACATAAGGGGACGGCATTGGAGTTGTCATTGGTCAGATGGGTGGAGAGAGCCGTCGTCAATCCTCAGGTGAATACTGGAAATACTGGGATTTTGGATAATATCGATTTCGATGGAGTTTTAATGAAGATCTCAAAGTCTCTCACCTACAATAAATATACTAAACCCATTGAGTTGCCAACTGAGGACAATGCCAAAGTTTGTGAAGGGAAAGGTATATATAAATACACATCATTTTTCAATTGATTTTATTTTGATATTTTGTACAGTACTATTCACGAGGAACTTTCTTATTTTTTTTCATTTGCTCAGAGTTTGACGGTATAAGTAAAAAAGAAAATAAATTGATTTTCTGATTGTCTTTTGTCGAAAATTCGTTGAGTTTTCAAAAGTTACCACCTACCGTCAAACTCTGAGCAAACGAAAAAAAAAACTAGGAGCTCCTCGTGAATAATACTGTATATTAGGCCATTTAGCATAATTTAACTCAATTGTGTTCGTTTTTGTTTGTTCCGGCGTGTATGCATGTAGAATTGGGTTTGTTCAATGGATGGAAAGTTGGTGATGGAGAGAAACCGGGTGAGGCTGCAGAGGGATGTAAAATACAAATGAAAATGATGCCTGGTGATAATTGTGCCAAGATGATTCAAGGATTCAATGTCAAGTCTCGGATTTGTGGTCAATCCAAAAAAAATTCTACCGTACAGGAAATCACATATTTTTCGGAAACGGGTGGAACGTTGGCCAAGATCGTGTTGGTGGATGATCATCAAGCCCCTGTCCCCACCGGGTATTTATAATTGTGTGGGATTCTCCCGATTTCCACCGAATTCCGGATTAATAGTAAATTGGATGAAAATCCAGCGGCGGGTTCTTCATCGTCTAGTTCGTTTAAATATAGCTCAAGTTATAGCTTTAGCTCGGGTTCTTCATCCAGTTCGAGTGGTTCAAGTTCCAGTAGCTCCAGTTCCAGTTCCAGTTCCAGCTCCAGTTCCAGTTGGAGCAGTGCGGGTCCAGGGAATAATAAAACGACTAGTACTGCCGCTTCCAATTCCATTAGTGCCAACAATTCCAGCTCCAGTAGTTACTCCTATGAATACTACACGAGTACAAGCAGTTGGTCCAGTTGGATCTCACAAGTGGCTGGACCTCAAGACATACCCGAAAGATAGAGCAATGATCCATTACACATATTACGTCAACTTTATTCCATTATTTTACCCAAGTTCACAGATTTTGTATAGATAAAAATGCGAAATGAAATATGAATAATACAAATGATGATAAATAATTGCATTCAATTTATAAATAAAGGTTAATTCGTATATGTACATCATCATCAATTTGTATTTACCAATTAACACACTACCTTTTTCGTTTCGGTCGTTATGGAAAATACCCTAGAATAAAACTTTATAGTCCCCTCAAAATTTGTCTTACAATTAGTGAAACCGTTATGTTTAAGGCCGTGTCTGTCCCTTAAGATGTAAAAGTATACATGGCCTTGACGCGGTTTTTAAAAAACCGTGTCCTAAACTATATAACTCTCAATTTGTAACTCTATATTCCAAATTAGAGTTATTCACACCTAAAACTAACTAACTAGTCTTAATCGCAATTTGTGTGTGTGAGCAACATCATAAAAAAAGTCATAGAAAGAATAATCGGGGCATCATCAGTTGTTCATTGCTGTGTCGTCAGTGATTGTCGTCATCAGTGAATGAGAAAAGATTAAAGTGCGAAATTGTCATATATATTTGAAAAACAAAAAAGGAACACAGTAATTTTTGAAAACCCACAAAAAAATTAATATAATATATACACATATAAATAGGAGATTATACAAAACTTTGACCAAAAATATGTCAGCTTCAGCGGAGGCTTCCGGTGAGGATAAAGACAAAGAATTGACAGAATTATCTCAAGAAATATCCTCCGTCACTTTCGGAGATGTACAATTTGAAAGAGGTGATGATGAGGACAAAATTAAAACGAGTATGCAAGAAAATTGGGATTCATATTTAGATAAAGTAAGTTTACACTTATAAACTTAATACTAATATAGAAATTTGTTAAAAGTTTTAACTTAAAACTTGTTGACTAATGCGTAATGATAATATGTACACATATACTTTCTTTTCAATCTATATAATATACAATGTATATATGTTTGACCATATCTTGTGCATAGATTGAAGAAACGGAAGAAGAAAATGAGAAAGAGGAGTCTCAACGACCGATATGGGAAGTACTGGAAATATCCGAAGCCAATTTAAACAAATTAGATGGATGGGGACCGAAAATGAATGCATCCTCCACAACTAATAAAGAAGATACTAATTCGGAAACGGAAATCGATCCTCTCACAACTGGACCCGAATTTGAAACATGGTTGAAAGAAAATGTACCCGATGACTATCACTCTGACAATTTTGATGAGGAATCAAATGAGAAAAAACCTCGGGTAAAAAATAAAAATACTTGCTCACCGACTAACCACATCACTATATATCAGTATTTCGGGACTTTCCCCTATGTATACCATATATTTTATACGTCCAAATGAATACATATTTATTTATATTTAGGTTCGGTGGTTGGATATCGAGTCTCGTCTTCAAGGTCTCGGTGTGATGCTTCAAGCAAGATTTGAGTCATCCGCATCAGAGACTGAAAATCGTCGCGAGTCTACTACTGGAACAAATTAGTCTATAGTACATATATAGTCAAATAATTATAAAATTAGCCCTTTTCCTTCTCCTTCTCCTTCTCTGATCGTGAGCCTAATGGAGAGTAAAAAAATATATATATAAATATTAATTATTCTATATCTATATATTTATATAATATATATAAATATTAAAACACATTTATATATAATATAGCATCAGCTTTATACACATACACATTTTTTATGAGTGATTCCAATGAATGTCAAATTTTAATTTTGTATAGGTACTTTTTTTTTGTAAAAAAAGAAAAAGAAAACAACAGAAATATCATTTTATCAGTGTCCAAAATACGATCCCTATCAAAAATTAATTACTCTCCCTCTGCTATATCTCTATGTCTTGACAAATATTATACGATTGTGATATATAGGTAATTAATTCATTGACTATTAAAAATGGTTATCAGTTGTCGTTGCGCCTCCAAGTGAAAACAATTCAAGTCATTATGTATTTTACGAAAAACAACTATTATTATTGTGTATATGTATATGAAACTCTCACGAACAAGTTTTTATCTTATATATAGCTACAAAATACGGGCATCGCAAGCACGAGAGATACGGGTAACACTAAATACGTACAGATATAGTATGTACAGATATAGTTTACATTGTGTAAATATGAAATAAAGTAGCTCAAAACTGCATTTGTTTTTGTCCATTGTCTTTTTCTCCCTTTAAATCGTCCATCTGAATGGGGCAAGTTGATATCGATAAAATACGCGCTATAGTGAATTGACAAGACTGTTTTTGAAGTTTTGAATCACCTTTGAATTGTGAATTGCACGTGCTTCTTGTTTTCTCTCGCAGATTTTTAATTTATTGTAATAGTGTCAACTTTGAGGTCAGTCATCATGAAAACTAAGAAAAAGAGCGAATTGACGACTGGTAAACTTAACAACAAGAAATCCCCGAAAAAAACTAAGGGTAAGAAGAACAAGAATAAGAAAAATAGGACTCAGAACACGGAAATCAAGACGAATGCATTTTATATTGTTCCTTGGCGAACAGGGTAAGTTTTTCAGAATTTAATTAAATACACACATAATTATTATGTGTAGGGTATAAGTAAGTACATTATGTATAATTAATTATTTATTTGTTTCATTGTTGTTGTAATTTATAATCTGTTTTTTATGTATATTAAATTTAAATTTAGCTTGGACTGGGATAAAGTATGCTCCAGTTTTAATGAAGGAAAATATGAAGAAGTGATAAATGAATTGAGAATGTGGCGAGAAAGAGTTCCATCCCTTCCCATTGGAGTCGAGTCCACACTTTTTCTTCTGGAGGCAATTGTTTGTGACCGAGATACCAAGTCTGATGATCAAGCGAGGTCACTTTATTCCTTGGCTGTTGTTCGGTAAGAATATCATATGCTTAGAATATGAATTATATTAAATATATTAACACATTTTACATATATATATATATCTATTTTGTGGTGACTGTGTATATTTTATAATGTAATGTGTATTTTTATTATTATATAGATACTTGAATCATATTAGTCATCTAGCAACAAAAGAAATGGGAGAAAATGCTCCTGTTCCTTTGATGCAGTTGGTATCACATTTGAGTGTACCCGATTGGATTGTGGAAATACGACATGAAATTTCTCATGGAACCACTTTGCCATCCCTG
This sequence comes from Gisinianus flammeolus, assembly GCA_034699125.1. Lineage (NCBI taxonomy): Eukaryota > Metazoa > Arthropoda > Collembola > Symphypleona > Katiannidae > Gisinianus > Gisinianus flammeolus. The sequence goes on along the minus strand of JAIUND010001663.1, from coordinate 20,451 downwards.
GACATCCTTCGTCAAGCAGCAGAATTTATTATGACTTGGTTAACTGTAATTAACGAATATTCTTTTATTATATGTATATGCAAATCAATTATTATATTGTTGTGAATCATATTCGTTTGCGGATAATATAGATATATCATTCAGTATTTCGTTTATTTGCTTCATTTTTCAGAACAACTATTGGATGGACCCAGAGAAAGTGAGTACTCAACCTGAAATTGGGATTCTGACAAACAAGAAAGAAAACAAGGAGACGAAGGAAGTCAAGTACATTCGAATGTGTAATTTTGTATCTGCCTTCATTGCATCGAAAATTTATCAACTCCGTGCCAAGAAAGGGATTACAGATACTGAGATTACTCATACTTTACCTAATCAACCTGGGACTGTCAAACCTAAAGTAGCTGTTGGATTCTTCAAAACTCAATTAGCAAATTTTTTTACAACCGATCCATTTCTTTTGTGCACAGCCATTGTGAATGAAATGATTCCAAGTGACGAGTTTGTGGTGGATTTTTCAACTTTATTCGATATTCCTGTGGAGGAAGAACAACTCATATTTGACAAATATCGTTCACTGTGGTCCCCAATAGTTGAATTGATTCAGACCAGAGGAAAATTACCTCAAATGTGTACTCTTTTGAGTAAAATTCATATTGAAGAAGGTGCTACAAAAACAATCAAATTATTTAGTGCTCTCTGGATTGAAAATTTCCTGGAACTACTTGGACAAGAAGAGAAAAAATATCCACATCGTTTAAAGTCCATCGTGTACAGTGTCATTACAACTCCGAATGAATATACAAACAGATTTTTTCCACGGTAAATTGCATAAAACTTATTTTGTAATGAATAATTTACACGAATATAACAAGAAATAGGATTTGCTTTTATAAATGATTCATTTTGATTATTTCATTTCAGGATTTTAAGCTTTTTAGAAAACCTCCTCGGACCAGATAAAATTCGACAGCTTGATACTCTATTCAACATTTGGACATGTGATTCTTATAGTATGGACAAGATGAGGAAGGAATTTTATCAAAACGGAGGAGAGACCTTATTTACCCTGGATCATTTAAATTATAATTCTACCGACGAAGAACAAATTCCTAGTAACAATTATTTCAATCAACAATCTTTTTCAACCACAATTCCTCAAAAACATCAAGCTGACTGGGATATAGACTCTCGTGGTAAATTAAAGATATATGTACATATATTATAATATTAAATATTATAATATGTACTTGCTTAAATACACAATTACACTTCATTACATAAATATGTATGTAATTTTAAATTTTATACCTCTTTTGTGCCCATCTAATAAGAAATTATTTTTGTTTGTTTTTGAAACCCAAACAGATTCCCATTTTTGGAGAAGAATACCACTAGGAGGAAAAGTATAAAATTCTACTAACAATAAGACTTTTTGAAAACGAGGAAATCATGATGCAGTGTACTTACATTATTCAAATTGCTGTAATTTATTTTTCAAAATGCTATTAAATATTACATGATGCTATATCGCCTTCTTTACAAAACATTGAGCAGTTACTTATTCATTTATTGTCATTTTTTTGTATTATAAATCACTTTGGTTGATTACTGTGTAAGGTCACAGTATCTTATTTACGAATGAACGATGAAATTTACTAATATAAAACAGACGAGGTACAGAGTGAATTTTTGTATAAAAATAGGTCAGGAGAAGTAAGTAAGTAGAAATTAGAAAATGTGTTGAAACTTGAACAATAATAGTTTCGAGACAAGTATACTTATCTGTTTTCGATAATAACTGTCCGAACTATTTCTTATTCGAAGCCAAGTACTTATCTTTTAATTCACGTCTCAAAATTTTGCCCGTGGGCGCTTTGGGGATTTCTTCGACAAATTCTATTCCTCCTTTTAATTGTTTGAAAGACGTCACTTGATCTTTCAAGAAATGATGGAGTTCTTCAGCGTTTAGATTGATGCCTTCCTTTTTAACGATGTACGCCCTTGGTAGCTCCCCCGATTCCTCATCCGGGATTCCTGCAGTAACACAGATCATACATATAGAACGTTTGAGTTTACAAATGTTCAACTGATAACTTGAATAATCTACAATGTTTTTTGTTTTTTTTATCAGTTCGAATTGTAGAAAATACCTATAACGGCCACATCTGCCACGCTGCTGTGCGATCGTAGTAAATCCTGTAATTTAATCATAGGAAAAGTTTAGTAGTTCTGTAGATCATATTATATGATCAGTGGAATAGGTCTGTACACTCTACATATTTACCTCCAATTCTGATGGCGCAACCTGAAATCCTTTAACCTACCAAAAAAACAGAAAAGAATGAATGAGCGTAGCATTTGTGAGCCCAAAAGGCAATCTGTGAATGAGCGTAGCGTTAAAAAAAACAAGGAAAGACAGAAAAAAGGTTTTACTTTTATGAGTTCCTTCAGTCTGTCGACAATATAGCAACAGTTTTCATTGTCATAATATCCAATGTCGCCTGGAAGAATCAAATATAAAAAGGCAAGATTAATCATCAGTCTTATAACAATATTCAGTATTGTATCATTATATTATGTCACCATTGCCGCCATCGTCTAACCTGTGTGTAACCATCCATCAGGGTCAATTGTACTCTTCGTAGCCTCCTCATTATTATAGTAGCCTTTCATGACTTGTGGTCCCTTCACACAAATCTCTCCACGCTCAAATCGTTTCAGAGTTTTCCCAGTTTTGACATCTACAATTTTGGTGAGCGTACCAGGGACGGGTGCTCCACAACTCCCTATCTTTTGATTGTTTGTCTCTGGTGGGAGTAGATGCGAAACAGGACTTAATTCTGTCATACCATATCCTTCTTGGAACAATAGAAACTTTCCAGCCTTGTCTAGTAATTGGCCAATTAGCGCTGGACCTATGGGCGCAGCTCCTCCACTGTAAAAAAATATATGTAGTCAAATTCATTTCATACTGGCGATATATAATATAGAAAATAAATGTATACGTACCAAACACCATGCAGAGAAGCCAATTCTTTAGCCGTAAAATCATCGCAATTGACAATGTAATTTATAAGTGGGGTCACAAGGTGACAAAAGGTGGGATTATGAGTTCGGAAAGCCTTTACAAATGTCTTTGTATCGAATTTAGGAAGAGTCACTGTGTGAGCTCCTATATATAAACGAGAGAAAGGGGAAAACAAGGATAAATTAATATTAATCGTATTACTTATTTAATTAATATACATGAAATTATGCAACAGACATTGAAACTATTTGATGGACTATACCGTTGAGCATTGTAAGCGTCATGATGCAAGACAAGCCAAATGCATGGAAAAACGGGAGCAGTCCAATAAATTTCTCTTGCTCACCCGTCACATCAAAATCATTTAATCGGAGCATGGATGGATGAGACGCTTGCAGTAAGTTAGTTGCTAAATTTGTGTGTGTGAGCTGAACGCCTTTTGGCTGTGTGAAATACCAAAAAATGAAAAATAAGTTCATATATTTGGCATTGACTTTGGACAATAATAACTATTATTATTAGCATTATTAGATATAATTGTCTACATACCGGTCCAGTGGTCCCGCTTGAATAAGGCAATCTATAATATTAAATTAAATTATATAATGGTTTAATAAGCCATATGATTCGAATTATCTGTACTTAATGCGTAATTTTTCTCACAATGCCGTATCGTTGAGTGTGTCAATTTGAGATCCTTTACAGAATTCGACTCCTCGAGTGTCCGAGTTGGCCTTTACCATCTCATAGTAGGTATGACATCCTTCATGTGGTTCCCCAATCACTATGATTGATTTTAATCTCGGATTAGTTGCTTGTGCAGCTCGGGCAGCATGTAAATAGTCCGGGATTGTGATAACTGCTTTGGATTGAGAACTCTCCAGTTGACGTTTTATTTCCGCTGTTTTGAAGTATAGAAAGAAATTGTAATCAAATAATACTAAGCATGTTTTTTCCATAATTACTACAGTACAATTATATCTGTAGATACACTGTCGAGTTTTATTTATTGATAGTATTACCGCGCACCTGCAGTGTACGAAGGATTCACAGGTGACACGACAAGTCCAGCTGAAAACCCGAAAAATTTAGTTTACATAATAATATACATAATTGAATTGGGAACATGAGGAAGGTAGGCAGGAAGGAAAAAAATCTTTGTTCAAAGTTCTCATAGATGAGAGAAATTACCGACCTTCCCAAATCCCAAAAAGGACGCTACAATATTCTGGGATATTGTGTAAAACAACGCCGATAATGTCGCCCCGTTGAAATCCGGATTGTATGAGAGCCGCAGCAAAACTCCGGGCATTAGAAAAAACTTGACTGTGTGTGTACTTGAGCCCAGTCTCTGAACATTCCTGAGGAAATTGTATACAGATAGGAAAAGTACTGATGACAACTGATTAATAATAATTATTATTATTATAGGTTATAGAATTAAGGACATTTCATTGTATATATATAATAATATAGTGTATTCTTACAAAAGCTATCTGATTTCCCCAATTCCCCTGTCGTTCTCGTAACATTTCGGGTAGGGTGATTCCAATGATGGGTTTGATGTCCTGGATCGGGGAATTAACCCACAGACTTTCATCTTCCAGTTCATTAGTTGTACCCGCCAATGGCGAGTAATTACTTGCATGGGAATGTCTTGTAGACTGCGTAATTGTTCGCGTTTGTTTATAAAAATTAACAATTCTATGACGCTTGTATTTTTCTAAATTAGATAGAAATTGGCGGTTAACTATTGACAGAGCTCTCGTCATTCTGATTTTGTTTTTTTTAGTAAGGGATTTTTTGGTTGGAAATTTTGGACAATTGGGAAAATGAAGAGCTGAAAATCCTGAAAACGTGTAAGTATACGTCCGCGTCAAAAAATCACACTCACAAATGTCACAAATTCCCACACTATATAACAAAAATAATTAAAGTTTCCCCGTGTTGCGATTGTTATTACAGTTGTTCAGCTTTCAGCAACTACTCTGCTGGAATGTTATGTATTTCGTAAATATGAAATATACACGAGGATGTAGCTTTTCATTCAACTAGGCTCGTAATCATAACTTCTATGTGTGTACCTTGAGGAGACAGAGTTTGAAGATTGCAACTAAAGTTTAAAGTTCAAAGTTAAATAGAGTCCAGTCATATAAGTATTATCCAAAATAAAAATGATAACAATTATCCATATGAATTTATTACTGATATAACGAGTTGGAGTTTTATATGTACGGCAGCACACACACACACACACAATAATAACGGACACAAATAAAATTGATAACTGCGATAAGTGAGAGTGAGACAAACCTATTTTTATTATCTCCCGTATATACAATATATTTTGTGTGTGGTGTGTGAGTGAGTTTAAGTGTGTGTGGTTGGTGTGGTTGGTGTACGTTAATGTAGATTTACTTATTTTATTTGTTTGTGTACACACTCCAACTCCAAGTTTCTGCACGCAAATACGCAAATAAACTTTCTATAATATAGTCAGTGTATAGAGTTTATTTCACTCGATCTGAATCCCATGTAAGTATATATCGTATCTGAATGTAAATACTGAAAACTAACCATCACCTTGTAATGGTTTCATGTGGTATACAGACAGAACGATTGACTCGATTTATTTGATATTGATGAAAAATGTATCTCAAATCCTCAATTAAATGTACTAAGTGCTTACTATAGTAAGTATGAAGTATATATTAACGAAAATCTGTGGATATTGAAGAGAGAAGAGGGGATAATGTATAATAGAGAGACTTGTAAGTTAAATCCTTGATCCTTAATCGCTTCATTCTCTATATAAACACGTATACAATGTTTGAGTACCGAATCTGTCTAGGTATATACATGCGTATGCATATTTATATTTATTTATAGGGTAAGGGGTAAAATAATCATTCTATGTATGTATATTCAATCACATTTTATTTCCATTCCAGAGATCGTAGACAGAATAGAATCCTCTGAGGAGGGATTCAGTATATTTCCAGCTACATATATTGTATATGATTGTAGAAGCTCCTCGTGCTATATATGTAGTTAGTTAGTTTACGACTGGGGATTTAATTGCGTGTAAGTGTAAGTATACATGTAGGTAATATGTTTATGTATGTGTGGTTGCATCTGTGAAGCTGTATACTTTGTCACATTATGATGTGTGCATGAATGATGCCGTGTATGAAACTTTTTCATATTATTATGTAGTTGTCAGTTGTAGCAGTCCTTGTCTGTCACTGTATAAGAAGAACACGAAGCTCAAATATCTGTTCATCTATATCTATGTATGGGATGTGTATAATATATGTACACTGTATACATATAGTAGTGCTAAAAGTATATGTTTTACTGAACAATATCAAATCTCAAACGAAAGGAAAAGTCAGCAGTTTGTAGTTTGCATGCACATTTCGATTCGACAAGTTATACAAAATATACATATTCAAACTATACTACATTTATATATTATATATGTAAAACAGTTGTACGCCTAAATCCTAAATTCATTACATGTTGTGTTTCATTGTATGTACATACTTTGTACTGGTGTATATAAGGATGAAGCACATTTATTTGCTTGCTTTTCCTCTCGTTTTTCGAGTCGGTCCACAACCCACACACTCACTGACATTCATGTGAGATTATAAACAAGTTAAAATTCTATATACAGTACATGACTTTAACACATCCCTCATTTTTTTGTACAAAACTGTTACATATGATTATGATGGTCATTGGGATTGAAGGTCATAGGTAAAAGAAATGCATGTATTTATAACACTCGTATGAAAACGAGCATTGTTATTTAATAAATGTATGACAAAAATGCATGATCTCTATTTAGTAGAGATTCTCTACATCTACATAAGTACCTTCACAATTTTACAATTTAAGTTATTGCAAAATTCCTCTACTCAAATATATGAAAAGCAAATGTGAGGCAAGTTAAGACGCCTTTATGTGCATTGAGAGAAAATTATATAGTACAAAATGTGAGAGGATGAAAACCCATGTGCATCGAATTAATGTCGATTGAAATTCAAAAATGAATTTCAATGAATGAAATATTGAAGCTTTTACTTGAGTACACATTTTTATTTAGACTATATACTTACGAAGTATCAATCAAATAATCGTGAAAAATGATAAAATCAACCATGATAAAAGGTAAAAGCACTTGGGATGTAAATATTTTGGGAATCATCATAGAATACAATTGAGAGCATTGTGAATATGCTTGATTTATGTGACAACTGATAACATTTGAGAAGTGTATCAAAATACACACAAAATTCAATGAACTTGTAGGTGTTTATGGATGGAATGGCCAATAAAATTGACAGATTTTTATATAGTTTAGAGGTTTAGACTTTAGACCATGTATTTTTATTGAATATACGTACTTGTATGTATTGTATCACATTTTTATCTCATCAAGTTTTGATGGCAGCAGTAAAAACACTTTTTTTCTTTAAAATAAAAGGAATATCCATATACGTTAATTAAATATCTAGGTAAGGTATTAAAATACCACTACTGGCTTGTACATACATTAATACTGCGAATGCGAATGTTTCAAATATCTTTTACAAATAGTATAAGGCACCTTAATGATATATGTATATAATTTTATCACAGGCAAGGTCACAAAATGATAAAATAAAGACGCACGATTGAATATAGGTAGAGAGTAGAGTTTAAGTAAATGTTGGAATTGTCTTTTGTGCATTTGTAATACAAATCTTGTATACATAAATACATAATAATTAAGATTTTGTCATCACTTCCACAGGATTAAAGGCGTTCTGTCATGACAATCATGTGCGGTCGTGGAGAAACAATAGCTCCAATCTGTTTGGCCAATGAGGGTTGCGGAGCCGAGGGATCCCACGTTACACTGAATTGCTGGAATATGCTCGTGATGAATAGGAAAAGTTCATCCCTCGCTAGCGTCTCTCCTTTTTGTGTAGAAAATGAAAAGCAAACGTGCAAATACAAATACAGTATTGGAAATCAATAAAATGTTATCAGTGTACATGGGAAATGGAAGTGCAGAAATATAATTGTAATTACCAATACAAACTCTTTTGCCGGTCGAGAAAGCCAATACATAGTTCGCTCGAGTTTTGTCTATAGAACTTTTGTCTGGACTCAAAAATCGTTCAGGGTTGAAAACTTGTGGATTATCCCAAATTTCGTGGTCATAGTGAGCACTGAAGAGATTGCCAATCACTAGCGAGTCTTTTGGAATTTTGAACCCTTTAAAGTTTACATCTTCTGTGGCACGATGGAAAAGTGAAAGTGGGACCATTGAACTGAATCTCAACGTCTCCAAGATCACAGCCTCCGTATATGGCATACTAATGTACAGATTAGAATTCACAAATGCACGAAATTAATGGCATGAATAAGGAGCATTCCTACTGTAATGATGATATTATTAAGTACAATACATACTTGTATCGATCCTGAAGAGATGGACTTTTCTTGCCCAGAATATTATCAATTTCCTCATGGAGTTTAGATTGAACTTCCGGAAACACACTCAAATATAAGAACGCCCACGCTATAGCATCAATTAAAAATTAAATGGATTAGGATTTCGAGTTTCTTATTACTCTATTACTTACTTAATTACTTACTTAACGTAGTACTGGTAGTCTCAGCCCCTGCTTGAAACAAATCCAACAGCACGGCAACCATCGTCTTTTCTGCAAGAAACAATCCACCAGAGGAATGTATATGTAGTGTAAGTAACTTTAGTTGGGAAGTTGTCTAATGAAATGTTTATTCATGTAACTCACCGCCAGCTTTTCCATAAAAGCTAGATTTTGTATCAGTTGTTCGCTTAATTTGATCAATAAAAGCATGAGCAAAATGTTCTGCAGCGTCCCCTTGATATTCCGTCAAGATTTTATCTACGGATTTTGATAAGTAATTGTAGGTTCCCGGGATGACAGCTTTAATCTTTGCCCATCCAGTGAGATTGGGGAATAATTTCATCAACCATGGCATGAACATAGCAGGGTTCCTGCCACCCGAGCTAGCCAAACCCCTCTGAATACTAAGCAGGACCTCAATTAAGTCTGGATCATCGTGGGAAAATCTCTGTCCAGTCGTTATCATCCACAAGCTATTCAGTACGGCTGGAAATGGAAGATTTAAACATACAGATATAATATACGTATTTATTTACGTTGCAAGGTGAATGGAAAGTGGGCATTAGAAACTCTGTATCATAACGGTGCAGGTAAATGTAAATACTAAGTACATACCTGCATTGAACCTATTTTGTGTATTGATCGGTTTCCCAACATCCTTCTTGAGTACCTCAATTAACTCAGCTACTTCTTCAACGATCAAGCTCTCCATGGAACGGCTGCCGAAACCGAATTCTTTCAAGTTCTTAAGAGCAAAACGACGTTGTTCAATATATTCACTTCCATCATGGAACAGTATTCCTATTTTCAATATAGGAAATAAAGTAAATACGATTAGAGTATATAACGGAAGTCTCGATTAATTTAGGGGAATTTGTTTCGATAATTCGATGTACATGTTGTTATGCAATATACCATACCTCTTCGAATCCCTCCAGTTCTAATCTCCATCCCTTCAAATCTCGGACGTCCGCACATTACTGGATTGACAAACGCTTCTTTGATACATTTATAATCATTTATAATGATGGCATGATACGAGGCAAAAGAGAATGAGAATATTTTTCCATATTTATGACTGAGCTTGAGAAAAAACAGAGCGAGACCCTCCTCATCCATGTGCCGCAATAGACCCAGATTCCCCAGTACTGGAACCCGCATTGGTCCTAAGTCCATAATAAATGTCAATTATATTAATAATCTAGTAATACACATGTGATACATTTTTTAATTGTGTAATATCAAATATATATATACCAGGCGGGTAGTTTTTTGGTCGGTTATTTGCATATAGGAATAGCAAGAATATCACAATAATAAAGAGTAAAATTAGTTCGAGTATCATTTTGACTCAAAATCTTTGAGTGTTTTATAGAATAATAATAATGTAGAAATCTTCAAGTAACTTTTGTGGAAAAATAACTGTGAGTCAAAAATTCTGACTCAAAATTATGGACACTAAAACCTATATCGTCTATATATACAATGAGCAAAAGCAAAAACTGACACTGTCATGTGTAAGTAAATATGTATAGGAATCTCACATACAGTCACATGGAATCTCTCGCTTTCATGAAATTCCCTTAAATATAAATTAAAGTCAAGTGTATATTTAACGAAAAGAATGAAATGTGCAGGTGCCCGAATTCGTGACTGAAATTTTAATTTCTGTGGATGAGCGTAGAAAAAAACTCAAGAGCCGATGATTCTGCGGGAATTCTACATGCGGTATACAAAAAATTGCATGAGATTTTGAGATTTTGGATTTTTTTCTCAAACATATCCAAAAAATCGCTCAATTTTAATTGTAATTAAGTTGCATAAAGTGCGTAATCCAGGTGAGTACACAATTAATACATATTAAACTACATACATTTAATTAGTGCTCATAATATCAGAAGACCCTCATTTAAATATAATCTGTACCCAATTGTGTTATTTTCAGCTATTCAAATATGGACAACATGACTGGAACCAACGAAGATTATTGTGACAGTGTTATTAAACACTTTCAATCCTTAAAAATTACACAAAGTATCAGTGATCAGGAATACAAAGCACTGTAAGTCCTATATATTCATGTGTGTAATCAGTAATATGTAATACATATTAAATATGTAGCGTAATGTAATTAATTTAGCTCTAAAATGATTTGATTCATTTTTCATTGTATATAATTAAACAGGAGTAAAGGGATTCATCATCTTCATGTAAATCACGAGCAAGTTTCACGTCAACTTCCATCAATTCTTCGAACACATCTGGAATCAGTAGAGAATCCAACAGAAACAGAGATACAAAATATTCTTCAATTTTTTAGACTCCTCTCTGAGGACTCAACAAAAATTTCTCTGTTGACAAAAATCCTCTGCCCTGTGGAGAATCTCTTGGTATTTGCAAATACAATTTTCCCTCGAGTCACATCCCTCATTCAGAACTCAAAAGCAGAGAGTCATGCATCAGAACAAAAGTCCTCAGCCCTCCTTCATAAAACTATACGAGTGATTTTGAGTTTAGTCAAAACGAATTCAACATTCAAATTAAAATCAAGAGAAAATAAAAATTCCATTATGTTTGAGCCATTAGCTCATTTCACGGAAATCCCGGATAGTGACATTGGAAGCCTGAATAATAATAGCAATAATATTATTGAAGAATTATCTGGAGTAGATCAACTTAAGTATAAAGAATCTATTCTAGAAGAATTTGGAATAAAATTCCTTCAACTACTCAATAGTCATCCCAATACAACACTAGATATTAAATATAATTCTGGTCTCATTCTTTGCTATTTGGTCTCTGAAAAATTTCTACATGATTTACTGTCGTTAAATAGTAGCTCCAATTCATCTGTACACTCCACTCGTCAAAATGGAAATGAAACACAACCTACTTCAAATATTAATGATATTGAGAAGGCCATCATCAATTTTGTGAATGCTGACAATCTAAATAAACTTTCACTATGTTTCGGTTCATTACAAACTTGTGGGGACTTGACACCGGATTTTTTAGCTGGCATTGTGACCGCAGCTCTTGCTCAAACAGAAAACAGGTAAATTAATCATAATTATTATTATTTATTATTAAGTACATGTGCGAGGTATATACCTAATTATAATAATTTATAATTATTATATATTAATATTAGTACAATAGTTTATATTTTATGTAATTTCTTATAAATTTTAAAATGTATATACATTGTTACTTTTTTTTTTAGCACAAAAGAGTCTGAAAATTTGGGAGCTTCTCGGATTTTAGAAATTTTCATGGAAAAAGTTTCTCCATTAATGTCCAATCCAGCACAACTAAAGGAATTGTCACCCGTATTTCAGCTTGTGGAAGTTCATATTTTTACATATTTGGCTGGTCATATTGATGCTGTCAAAACTTGTACCCGGAATGCACTCAGTAATCTCTCTATAATTTATCATCGACTCGATACAGAAATCCCTCAAGAAAAATCTACTTCTCTACTCAAGGATTTACTTTCAAAAATCCTATTAAAACCATATCACATCAAATGGGTGTCTTTGTCTGCTGTGACAAAGAATAATCCTCATTCTGTTCTTCTCCTGGATTTCTGGAAGGACGCAGCAGAGAAATTACTCTGTGCAGAAAGAACATTTAAAAATTCTGCAGCTGAAGTGTACATTTCCCTCATGAGATATACTTTCCACTCCGAGTCATCATCATCACCAACAGAATGGATCAAAAATTGGATCTCTCCTCTCTTTAAAACCCAGACGTCTCAAGACTATGACACCAATTGGCCACAAAAGAAATTCATACTATTTAAAATTATGAATGGGAAGGATAGTGGTGGGGATCAGAGGATACAACAATGTATTCTGAAAACTGTCATTGAAGCTATGAGCTCGAGTACAAATTTAAAATCTAATAATAGTAGTAGAAACAGCGACAATAGTAGTGGTGTCATCTCATACCTTGATTTATCTACCGAGTCTTCCTGTTTGGTCGTCGAATGTTTAAAAATTGGAACTGAACTTGGAATTAAAATCCGTCAGGATGATACCGATGAAAATGGATATGAGGTTGGGAAAGATGACAATGATGATGATTTATTTCGTGGTGTACTCCCTCGTCAAATTTTCAATTCTTGGACTTGTCATGCCAATCCACAAATCCGACTTGCTGCATTTTCCCTTCTCGTAGACACCAGGAAAACGTCTGAACTTTTATCTGTGAAGGATTTTGAAACAATTAAATTAGTGTTCCATTATAATTTAGTGAGTCAGAATCCTGCATTTCGACAACAGTTTATGTCTTACTTTAAAAAGGTAAATAATGACAATAAATTATTTATTAAATTACTAAATTCAACTCAGTCGTATACCTATAAAAGGATAACACTGATAATAAGTAAAATGTTAATCTTGTATTTGATACAGCTTATGAGACGAATAAAAGATGGGAAAAGTTATGGAGCCCGGACAAAAAGGACACAAGACGTTGAGAATTACAATGAGTTTTTACGCTGGGTTTGGAAGTTTTGCATTGAGAGTGGCTTATTTGCTGGGGCAAATTTTTGTAGACGATGTCAATCGTTGAATTGTCTTGCGGAACTACTTCGTCATTTTAAAATTGAACATTTCCAAGTTGAAGGAGAGGAATGTGATGATGGACTTCGTTTCCTTAGATGGCTTGATGATTCTTATGAAAATAATAAGATTTCTGCTGTTGTAATTCTTAGTCAAATGAATATCCCCATTTTTAATGTAAGTCTCTCAGAAAATACATGAATAATGATTGAATATTTATATTTCAGTGAAAATTATAATGATTTGATAATTACTTGAATTGATTGTCATCTTAAATACTTTAAACTTTAAATAGGATAAAGAATTTTGTGACAATGTTTACTCGAGAGCCTTGACGCTCCTCACAAGTGTTCGCCCACCAGATTCTGTTACGTCTCGCTATCTTTTACTACTCTTACTCAAGAAATCCGCTTTCACTCCGTGGGGACTGGTGGAAGGGATTGTTACCAAGCTAGAAGAGACTTTGATTCTCACCAAAAAGACATCTCTACTACAAGTGACTACATGTTGTCCACCTTATGGGATGCTCCGAGCGATTCGACTCATCTTTGAGACATATCGGCATGAAATTCTTTCGGAAGCATCAAACTCCAGGAAAATACAAAACTCTTCTCCTTCTTCGTCTTCCAATCCTCTTTCATTGACATTTGAGGATCTTCAAAATATTTCCGAGCGCCTACTCAAATTATGTATAGAATTCGATGATATACTTCTACCTGTTCTCGGGTCAGCTGCTCCAGAGGGTTTCCTCCCAGGTCTAAATGAAGAGGCAAAAGGTGAAATCCCTCCGGAAAACTCAAATATAGTTCGATCAATTAATGCTCAGATGCTTCTCGTCGGCTCTTGGCGCTCCATGAAAGAAATTTGTATTCTCCTCACAGAAATGTGTATTAATTTCCCGTTGGAAGGAGAACCGGATATCATGTCATCATCAAAAACTGGTTTAGCAGTAAACTCACAAGACTACGTATTGAGCTTCCAACAAGCATCCACGATTGGAACACATTTAGTGTATTTGCTACTCAACCTGATGCACAGGGGAGTTTTTGAGCAAGTTTTTGTGGGATTTAAATCCTTGGCTTCCCGATTAAAAAACTCTAAAGTGACTCGACTAAATAAATTATCCGAGACTTGGCTAGAGGAAATCATGGAGGACAAGTCTAAAGTGGGAGATAAATGTGTGACTAGACGGAGCGGTGGACTCCCATTTATTTTTCAAGCTCTTCTCACACCGGAAGCGGAAAATGAGGAATTTATAAATTACTGGATGCACAAGCTCATGGAGTACAATCCCGTCACTGTCGTCCGTATTCACTCCATGAATATTTTGAGAGGTTTATATCGGGATACTAATTGTAAGTGTTTATAATAAAATGTGTACGTGTAGTATTTTTATTTATTGGCCATCGCCAATAGGTAACAGTTACTAATACAGTTTCTTCTTCCACTATATATAGTTGCTCGAGCCTTAATGCAATGGGTTCCACATGGGATTCAACTGGCTTTCCGTGGACTCAGATCCTCTGAATGGGGAGAAAGAAATTCAGGACTCATGTTGTTTGGCTCTGTCATTCGTCGTACTTTTGGTCCAAAATTAAATTTAATGAGCGCACCCACATTCTTTCGTAAATTTCCACAAATGTATGATTTCCTACTGGGGGAAATCAAGGCTACAGCAAATAAATCTGGTTTTGGCTACAAATCCTCGAGCACTACAACTACACCCGTTGACAGTCAGACTCAGTATGATAATGATTTTGTCTACTATATCCTCTTACTCCTTTCCTGCTTTTCATCTGCTCCAGGGAAATTAGAAGAAGGACTCTTTAAGGTAATTATAACATCATACTTGCTAGGTATTAGGTATAAGGTGTAGATAGACTAATATTCTATCATTATAAAAGAAATGCAAATAATGATTTAATCCTTTTGTTGTATAGCTCTCGGAATTTGTGCCATATATCCAGGCGTGTGGAGCAAATCGGGATATACAAGTGAGAACAATGGCAGCCAAAGCCATCATCCCGTTTATCACATCACCAGAGGATCGTCAACGAGTACTTGAGAATTCTCTAGACAATTTGATTTTCCATAGCAAGAAAATCCGTAATAATTTAATTCATGGAGATTTACTTCAGCTGATTGCCATTGTGAAGCTCATTCAATCCTATGAAGAAGAAATCCCAGGGAATCTAATAGAAAAATTACAATTGACTATTGATATTGTAAAGAATACCCAATGTCCAACTGTATTTGAGAGTTTTGCAGATTTGTCTATGGCTCTTATGGATTTTCATCAATTAAATCTCAATTCAACAGCAGTAACCATGCAAAAAGTAACCGAGACGGCTTTCAAGTCAACTTTCCCATCTGATGATGGTAAAAAAAGAAATTGTGTGCCTGGACTGCCCCATGCAGACTCTTCCATTTGTAAATCAAGTGTGAGGTTCCAGTCTCATGATGAGAATAATATTATCCGATGGATTAAAGAGGGAAGTCCATGTATAATTGAAGAACTCTTACTTACGATGATTCAAGAGAAAGAGAATGAAAAGGAAAATAGTTCTCAAGACAATAGTGATAGCAATGATACAAAATTGATACAGACAGATGTAATAGGAAACAGGAAGCTTCTCTCCTTCTCCAAATCCAATAATTCATCTTTAGTTGAAAGATATTTACAAGAGAAATTCCATTTTGACGGACAGACGGATTTTGAATTGAATTACTTGACTTACTTTTCAATGTGTGATTTGGAGGATTTGAGTGAATGCTCAGATGAGGTCATGAGACGACTCATGGACAAACTAGTGAGGACTTGTCAAGGTGAATTTGGAAGTGTGCCATGTAAAGCAGCGTCGTTGAAGTTCCTCGCCAGACTTGCATTCTCCAATATGGACATGGGCAAAGAGTATAAAACAATTGTGTGTGATTTATTTGTGGAAACGACAGACACTGTCTCTGATGATGAGATACGCGTAGCAGTTGCCTCTTCCATTCCTTCTCTTCCGATTGATTTGAAAAACTTTACAGGTTAATAAATAATATTTATTAAATTAAATATATTATTATGTGTAATTAAATTGTGTATTTTCTCACTCATTTTTAGTAAAAATAAATAAAAAAATTACTAGCAAGTTGCTATTATTATTATTATTGTATTTACAGGTATACAATTTGCGAAAATCTGGGCAGCTGTATTTAAACTAGCTCAGGATGATGAATCACTAATTCGAGAGGAAGCTTTCAAGAAATTGAGTAAAGATGGACAACTTCCTGGTTGCAATCTCAAGTGTCTTGAAATACTAGTACAAGTTTTCTTTGAGCAAATCCTTGAAGATTACACCATTGAGGGCTTTTGGTCACTCTTGGCTTTAATTATGATGGACGATTTTGATGTGATAACCTGTGGAGCTGATGATGTGAGTCAAGAAAATTATAACATTTTTTGATCGTGTTCTTGTTTATTTACTAGTTTATGAAACTGTTATATAATGGAATATTTATGTGCATTGTTTGTTTAATTTCAGGAAGATGAAGATCGACTGTTTGATCGAAGTGAAATGAACTTGTTTAAAGAAACCGTGACTCTCACTAACATAACTTATCAATACTTGCAAGCCCATGAAAAAGTTTTAGACATTTTGAAGACTCGACTAGCAACGACTTCCCTGAGTTCAAATCTGGAAGGTTACCAATATTATATTAATGTAGTTAATGGAACTAAAAATGTGACCATGAACCCGAACGAGTATTTGGATCGCTCTAACTTGGATCAATTAAAAATTTTGTGTCAAAGTCAAGAGGGCGAATTTGATGAGGGCGAAAATAAACTCAAAAAAGGACAGGATTCTTTGAATTGTACCTCAAATATGAATATTTTGAATGAATTACTATACGCTAACAATAATGAAACAGTCATTGTCAAAAAGTTTACTCGTGATAGAATACAGCGTTTATTTTTTTGAAAATTTGACTACCTATTACGTATACCCATGTAAAAGTACTATATAATAATATGTATTTAATATAATATAATATTATTATATACTTACTTACTTATAAATATATATTTACGTAAATATACATGCCAAACGCGTTTGCATTTTTTAAATTTGTTATTTAATTCCTTGCAATGTTAGTTCAAAGACGAAGGGGAAGAGATTGAAATATTAAAAAAATACATGATTTTTTGTCTATACGAAATTGGAAATTGCATTTCATTCTTTTATTTACTTACTCGTTTTCATTCTATATGGTCCTTGATAAGAACTTGATACATATAGATAGGTTTTTCTGTATGTATAATACATATAAGAACTTTCAAATCATATCATAAGAAACACGCCAAGACACATAAAAATGTGAGAAAAGGAGTTATGTACATACCTAACAATACTCATTTCAGGTATATCTATACATATCTGTACATATCATGTAATATTGGAATACATTTATTAATATATTTAGAGAATAACAGCTGTTTACTTTTTATGTCCCATTGTCCCACTATTAACTTCAGCCACCATTTCATCTGCAAGAGTTCGTTTCCGTTGTTTTCTAGGTACACGGGAATGATAGAAATCCACAGGATTGTCCAGAATTCGTCCAACTTGGAAAAACTTAGGTCTTGTAGCTAAATTATTCCTTTTGTAAAAGAGTTTTGTACTCAGAGCGGCTCGCATTTGTAATGCATCCCAATCATTCTTTCTCTCCTCGGTCATTTCAGCAGCTGGAAGATTAAACCATCCTGGACCTTTTGTTTTCCCTTTTTCTTCATTTTTTTTCTTTTTCAATTTCCTTTTCCCCAATTTTAGTGAAGGCTCAATAGGACCAGGCTCATTTATTAAATGTAATTTTGATGAATCCAAATTGACTCGGGTATTACTAGTATGATTCATACCAACTGAACTAGAGTTAGAAGACAGGTTAAAGTTGTGTTTCTTTAATTTTTGGGCTTCCGATGAACCTATATAATGTAAATACAAAAAATGAGAAACCAATATATAATTACAGATCTATTTCATCGTCAAACTATGGTATACTTTAAATGTACTTTATTATAAATCTCAAGTGTGCTTACTATCCATTAATTTTGAGAAGGTCATTGATTTGTCACCACCAAAAATCTTCCACATTTCATCTTCTAGTTGCTGAGATTTTTCAGAACCCATATCTAAAAAGTATACAAACCAAAATAAAACACAATTAAATACAAGTTACCTTTCAACTCGCTGACATCAATCAAAGTGACACCACGGACATGACTCAACTTACTTTATGTTGTTCAACTTTTAATCAATACTCTTTCCTATATAATCCTCTTATTTAATAAGTATTTAAATAATAAATTGAGAATAAGTTTAATTGAGTTAATTGTAATATCACAAAAAATCCGAGATCCGAGCACGAGTGAGAATTATTTGTATTTTGCACACGCTGCAAACACTTGATGGATATATTTGTATGTAAATACATTGCATTGGGATGATTGGGGTATAATTTCTCATGCTATTATAATGAACGTTGTTAATAATAAAATATTTATCGAATCAAAATTACAGATTATGCAGTATAACATATTATTTTATTATATATTTATCCATCGGTATTAATAATACACAGTACTATATTCAAATAAGTACTACTATAATCATAAGTGTAATGTATTTCCTTATTAAAATTCATTTTTGTATTAAAATTCTACCACAATGGTTATAATAATCTATAATAGCACTAAAATATTGTTAAAAGTTCATTAAAAGGTCATTGTTAAAAATTCATATATATTTAGATACTTAACAGATTATATAGCTACCTCAATTTGTCAAAATGCGGATAAGTCATTTACTAACTAATACAACAAACGTAAACTGAACGAGAGTTTTGCGTCAAAAAAGAAAAACAACAAATACTATATTCTATATATATTTATATATAGTATATACATAATATATATACATGTATAGATTATAGATATAATATCAAGTTCTCCAAACAAAACTGGAAATAAAATTAATTAAAGGTTTTGTTTTTCTGACAATCTGTGTGTAACTTTCGACACACTATTAAAAAAATTCTAAAGCTACAATAATCATTTGATCGAAGTCGTTTTAAAAAAAATATACATCAAATGTACAATTTGGAAGCCAAATCCGTCAATTGGGTATCCACATTTGTATTTTGATTATAGTCTTGCGTGTCGTTCAAAGTTCGCAGTTGCTGGACAAGTCCTAATGCAGCTGCACACTGAGCATCTTCCATGGAAAAATATGAAGAATTTTCAGTTCGGAATTCTTGAGGTCCATTAGGATGATTTGGAAGGCATACCTATGTACAAAAAACGATTTTTATTAATTCTTTTATTATTTTTAAAGTTTTTCTAATTGAGATTTTAATTAATTAATAGTGTGAGAATTGTATTATACCGAGCAGCAGTAATGTATTCGTTGACCTTCAGAATATGACAACGGAATAAATACTGGCTCTCCCCATCGGTTAAGTGCACATAACCGGGCTAAATCCTGTACAGTGTGCCAAGAGAGAGAGAGACTTTTAATTATTCCCAATTTTAACAGCATCTTTTCTTGTGGAAAACTTTGAAGAAATACTCATTATTGTTATTATTATTATTATATGTACCATGATAGGCTTTCGCATAGCTGGATAAACTCCCTGTTGTTTCCTGAAATTCCCAGAGGATGAGAATTGAAGATTTTGTGAGGATGGTGGTGGTTGCATGAGTGGAATGTGAGGATTGATGTAGTAATAATTTGCGAGTTCAGGAGAAGGAAAAAACATGGGTGACGTCGGAATCCCACCATTCCAGTGCATTACCTTTTGAAAAGTTATAATAAATGAATACAAATCAATGAATATGGAGAGAGGCATTCAAAGAAGGAGAAAAACAAAAACAATATTTATATTTAATGTTTTAAGTATTTTGTAAAATTCTACTCACATCTGGAGTATGACTTCCATTAGCCCCTTCATGAAAAAACATTTGAGGAGTCATCGGAGCACCTCTTGGGGATCTGTGTGAATAATAATATGATGAAGAAGATGCCAGACTGCTGTTGTCATCACTTCCATTTCTTGAGCCTTTAGAGCAAGTACTCATTTTGCCGGGGGGTTTAGCCCAAGACACTTCCACAGTGGATCCTTCAATATCTGTGTTATTCATCGT
>JAIUND010001662.1:0-31878 GCA_034699125.1 Gisinianus flammeolus | reverse complement strand
GCTTCTGCCCTCCTTCAGAATTCTCCGCAGCCATCGCCCCTTATTACTTTTTCCCTTTTCCTCTCCGTGCTTTTGCATGTATGCTGTCGTCGTGGAATGTGACTCGCGAGAGAGCCGTCGACTGGAGAGGCCAAAGGCGAAAAAGTCTGGAGTAGTTGGAGATTTTACGATTGTTGTGTGTCAAGATTTTGACCCTGAGTCAAACGAATTCGTACACTTGGATTTGTCAAATGTTGACAAAATGTTTACGCCGTTGATTCAATGTGAATTTTGAAGCATTTGGGAGTTAATTTACTTGGGAATGCGCATCGCTTTTAATTTGGGTACAATTCCGATGGTTTCAACTTGGTCAATGGCGGGCAAAATGAAATGCCGATCGTACCAGGATTTGAACCTGGAATCTCTCGCTCCGTAGGCGAGCCATTGGGCCATACGACCGATTGTTAAAGGGTTAATTGCAATTAAATCCCATGGGCTAACTGTAATTAAGTCTAGCGTAAAAGCTTAGAGTGGTTTCAGAGTTCTGTTGCTGAGAGAATCCCCAGTGGGGATGGCAATTCAGCAGTTTTCCGAGAGTTTTGCCAGAGTCAAATGGCTCTTGTTTTTATCGTGGATTAACCACAAAGGTCAAATTCATGCCAAAGGGCTGAAATGGAGATGCACACACACGTTCAAATGCTCGAGTCATTTTGCAACTCATGCAAATCTCGTTGCGTATGCACTCGCACACTCCTCCGCTTCATACAGTTGTGAGAAATCGTAAGTTTTATTTGAATTTCTACTTAATTGCAATCATCCCAATGCATTTAATTGCAATTAACTCTCGTACTATTGGTTTTATGGTGTAACGGTTAGCACTCTGGACTCTGAATCCAGCGATCCGAGTTCAAATCTCGGTAAAACATGGCCAAATCTTTTGCATAAAATTACAAAAACTCACAACATGAAGAAAACATGGAAATTGATTTTTCTGAAGGTGCTTTTTAAATATTATGCGTCTGCATAAAAAAGACCTCAGGCTGCGTTTGCCAAAAGGTCAAAAACCGTCTTTGATTTTTAGCCCAAAAACTATAATCAAAATTGAAATTTTTTCCAAGGAATTGACATTTATAGAGAATTTGCAATTTTTTGACCTTGGTTGGACATTTGGTTCCAAAGATATGACGAATATAACAGTCATTTTTGCCCCGTTTCTATGCAAAATTGACCGTTTTGGCTACAATTTCGGGAGATTTTCAAAAAATCAATACGCGCACACGAAACCCTCTAAAAAAGTAAAATAAACTGGTACTGACTAAATCGACCATGAGGAATCCGATTTTGAGGTCAGTTTTGCAAAAATCACACTTTTTCCCTTATAAAAATAGAAAACCCCCAAAATCTGCGGTTTTTGTCCAATTTGAAGGTCTTCCCCCAATTACATTTTCTCCAAACTCCTTGTGCAACTTTCCACATGGTTTCTGTTCAATATTCCGTTGAGATTTTTTTGGAACACCCCTTATACGAATCGTGGGAGGACTTCAAAGTGACTGAATGCGTAAAATTTGGGGGAATTCACGAGTTGTTATGGGCTTAGGATGTTTATCCAAATTCAGATGACTCTTTGCGATAATTCGAAGCCTGACAAGCCAGAACTTTATAAATTCTCATGCTTATGCGCTTAGACGCACATAAAATTTTTCTATTGAAAAGACATTTGAACGCGTTGATTTTAATTAATCCCTTCCTCCTTTTCAAAAGGTTTAAAAAAATAAAAGAGTGTTAAATAAAATAGAGTAAAAAACAAAAATCTGAAGGTGCTTGAGATAGCTGAAAAAGTCTAAAAGTAGCAAAAGGATGAATCTAAAAGCTCCGTGGCTTCTTTTTGATTTTGCTATCAGTATGTCCATTTCTAAAATGAGTAATGACGGCTGAATCAGAAAACAATGAAACTACGGCGCTTTTTGATTCATCCTTTTGCTACTTTTAGACTTTTTCAGCTACCTCAAGCACCTTCAGATGTTTGTTTTTTACTCTATTTTATACTCCATCCATTTTTAGTGAATTTCGGCATTTCTTTTAGTTTTGGCGAGTGCCGGGGTGCAATTTTGGGCAAAAATTTGGTGATTGTACGTTTTAATGAGATTTGTTTGATGGATTCCCGAATATTTTTGTTACCCGGGAACACATTTTGTTTGAATATTCTGATTGTTTTCTGAATTGATGACGTCAGCCCTGCCTGCTGATGGCTCCAACTACCAATAAAACACAAGAAATTTTTTTGAATGTCCTTAAAAACCACGGTGATTACGTGAAAAATCGGATATAGCAAGAGAATTCAAGGATTTATTTTTAAAATGACAACAAATTCCGATGCAAATGAAACACTCAAACAGATCCACGAGAGTTTAAATGCGTCACACACAAGATTTAAACCCAAACTCCCGCCCTCTCTCCCGCCCAATCCTGACTCCAAAGTGATCAAAGAGCCCGAAAAATGTTGTGGGTGGGACAAGCAAAAATGTCGGATCCTGGCGGGCATCCTCGTCTGTATTTTTATCTTGCTCATCATCATCGTCAGTCTCTTGGCAGTTCACATGGGTCAGCACTATTTAAAACCAATTTAATATTAATTGATGCTGCGCATGCTTTTTTCTTGTTCCCTTAACGTGAGGATTTTGTGCGGTAGCGAGACGGGAATGTTACTACACTGGAAGTGGCCCCTTAAATTATTCAATGGAACTTGTGGTAGTTCAATGTGGGACTCGTTATTGCTATTCCCGCTCTTCCTTTGACTTACTCACGCCCACCGCCCGAGGCTGTGCAGAACCAATTGGTCGTAAGTGGGGTAAAAGTTGTGAACGTAGGGATGGCTTCGACGAATGTTGGTTTCCAACGTCCCTCTCAAATGATGGCCGGTATGAATGCGGAGATGAGAAAAAAAATTACAAGTCACCAAACGAATATCGCAAGAATTCATCAAGCATAGCAATACAATCGAAATAAATGAATGGAATTTCCTCATTTCATTTTCAATGGGAGCATCTTTTTTATTGTGTATTTATTTGAGTGAGCCGAGAAGGAGAAGGACAAAATTGATGATTTGATCGACAATTTCTCTAGCCGAATCGATTGTAAAATGTCCAATAAAAAGTATTTGAATTCCCATTGGTCGAAATCCTTTGAGCCGTCGCATTTCCTCTAAATTTAAATTCCTTCCTTCCCGCCTCGCAATTCTTTTCAAATTTTTTAAAATTTCCTGCGATTCCGTGAGAATTGTGGCCACTACCGTGGACATAAAGAAAAGGCTGACCAGGGCAATATTGAGCAGACATGGGAAAACAATGTAAATTAACCAGGGCAGTTCCGTCCCAAGTAAAGCCCCACAAAAACACGAGGTCGTAATAAAAATGAGGTAGACGCTCGTACCAGCTGTTAAAATTTCTGATGCAAAACAATTCAAACTGACATGCACTAAATATAAAAATTGATAAATTTCAGCCATTTCCAATCGCTTTCGTACACCAAAAACCCGATTTAGATTTTGTGATCCATCCTGAAAAGTCGCATTTTCCTTTTGATCAAAACCATGAGAAAAATTTACAAATTACACAATGCGCATTACAACAGATATTTTTTGAGACTTACTTGAGTTGAGAAATCCACATTTTAAGAGAATAAAGTACAGGGGAAACAGCGCATGCGCTAAGGAATGTAATGACAATACAAAACAATACGATGGATGTTTCCCAGATGAATGAAAACCAGAAAATGGTGGGAGACTCTTGGAAAATTTGTGGTAAAATTGAAAAAATGTACATGGCGCTTTGTGGGTACCAACAGAAAAAAAATATGACTCATAAAATAACGAAAAGACAGACAATGAAAAAATAGGGAAGAAAAAACGTCAGCATCCAATTTGAAGTCCAAATTTTGGAACAGAAGGAAATTTCTATAGATAGAAAAAAGGGCGTGGCCATGAAAATCAAAGGAATTTTTGGCATATTTTGAAGACATTTTTTCTACGTACTTTGAAAATGTTGAGTGAGCCAATGGATTTCATTGAGAAGACGCATCAATTCCGGTGCATGAATGAGCAAATTGACTCGACAGATGCCCGTAATGAGATGCATTTGAACGTACAAAAGATGCACCACCGTCTGGCTCGTAAATTCCGGATGATTGAGGAGCATCTCAAGAAAACGGCCCATTACAAAAACTCCTTGAGCTAATGAAACAATCGAAAAGAAATAAAAGAGAAATCGACGCGCAAAAGATTGATTCAAATAACAAAATCTTTGGCCCGGGACCTTTAAATTATTTGAATAAATTGAAAATGGAATCAAATTTAAACCATCGCAAACTCGCAATGTCCACGTTACCAGAAAATCACTCAATTTTACAAACAAACTTTGTACTCTTTTCTCTGGGTGGATTTTGTAAACTTTGATTTTATTTTGATCCAGATGGACGAGACATCTCCAAAAATTGGGGATTTTCATGTCTTTTTTTGTAGTACAAAAAAAAAGGTTGCAATACGAGCTGCGAGTCCAACAAACAAGGAAAATCAAATGCGCAAATTTCTGATGGCTCAAAAAGTTGTGGAAAATTTCCAGGTAAATTTAGAATTCGCAACAGGTTGTTTTCAATATATTTTCAGAGGAAATGAGGACAACAGTCAAAGAATCATTTGGATAAAAACCAAAAAAAAAATACAAAAATACGGAGAAAGTGGAACCAAAATTTCAATTTACAACAAAGATAATTTTCCGATTTTTCTTTTAACTTTCCTTAAATTCGCTGTCAACTCGGCCATTCCTTTAAATTTCTTGGTTTTTTAATACAAAAATTGAATGTGGGCGAGTCCGACGGTTCCGTTTCCCTTTTTTTTGTGCCTCGACTAAACAACGGGCAATCTCTCCGAGAGATAAATTGCGGGTATTACAATTTGACATATTTTCATGCTGTTGGGTATTTGAGCAAAATTTACAATTTCCTTAAAATGTTTTCCGTCACGGAAATTCCGTGTTCTAGGTCTGCCCGGAATCATCTCGGTTCTTTTACCGACTCTCTCATCTCAATAACGGCCGAGCAATTTTCCCCACAGAACTTTTAGCCGAAATGAACAAAAATCCTTTTCAATAACCAAAGGTTGGACTCTAATTTAAAGTTCAAATTATGCAAAATTAACATGACCTCACGCAAATCACGAGCCGGACGTAAAGCCCTTGGCCGATAGTCCAGTGGCCATTGGCTTAAATTCATTAAATTTGAATCGGGACATGCACCAAATCAAAATCAAGCAAAAAAGACTACAAAATGTCCTTGGATTTTTGGATTTTTAATGATTTTATAATTCCGCTTTGTATCGTAAAAAACTCTCAGATTCCGAATTAATTTCTTGGCAAATGATGAGATAGACATTGGCCGCATATTCATAGTCAGTCATGTCATTGTAAATTTGTGCTGACGTCCGCACCCACCATTTCCCATCATATTTGTATGTGACAGCAAACATATTAAAACGTGTAAAAAGTGTATCAACAAAAAAATTCCCACTTAATTGTGGATGCTCTGGATTATTTAAAGGGAGTCGAACATCCACCATCGCCCCAATTTGATTTTCCTCTTGAAGAATTTCCGTTTTAAATCGTTCCTTCAAATATTTGGATCCTGATACTGCTAGATCATGAATGTATTTGTAAATGGCCTCTTCGCCCCCGACCCACTTGCGAAACTCAAGGGCCGTTAAAACCGTGACATAGGGGACGCTGTCGATTGTCCCTGGAACAAAAAAAAGTGCAAGGTCAAGTACAAGGTCAAGGTCAACACTGAGATAGCGTTGAGAGATTTTGTGACAATCAAAAAAATGGACTTGTCCAACCGAAATCTTCTTGAAAATTTGGTTTATCTTTATTGTAGGAAAAACTGATTGAAAGGGGCCGAACGGAGGGTTGAAGATGTTTTTGAACGTACATGATGCCACAGGGACGTGCTGTAAAAAGCCATTTGTAACAACTGCTGATGTAGACATCAGGCTGAATTTGGCCGATATCAACGGGGATATGCCCAACAGTTTGTGCACCATCGATCAGGACTAAAATTCCATGTTTTTTAATACTGGAATGAGTTTTTGGATTGGGACGATTGAGTTTGGTCCGGATGAAATGTGATCTAAAATGGCGATGCGAATAGGTTGTGTGTGATCTTGCGCTTGTTCTTCAACAAATGCTATGAATTTTTCAATGAGTTTGTCATTTGAAATTGGATACGTGAATTGAAATTCAAGGGCTGTGATTTTCCCTTGATTTAAAGCCACGACATGCTCAATGATTTTCCGTACAGGGAAAAAAACTGTGTTAAAATGAAGGATCCGTTCTGATTGTTTGAAAACTAGGTTTTTCAAGATTGTATTGATGCCTGTCGATGTATTCGGAATCATGACGATGTCCTCTGTTGGAGCATTTAAAAATTTCCCAAGGGCATCCCGAACTTTGGCTATTTCTACCCGTAATTCTCGTTGCATCCAGCGTGTCGATGCAAGCTCAGCGCGATCATGCAGAGAATCCAAAGCGTCCTGGACAGCGATTGGATACTTTCCTGGTCAAAAATCCAACAATAATCGAGCAAAGATGCAGGATGAGCAAATTTCCAACACAGCCGGATTTTTTCCAAAGAAAAACTCACCGACCGTTTCCTGATTAAGATTGATAAATTTCGGTTGGAACACAAATTGACTTCGCATCATCCATCCTAAGGGCGGCGCCGCTCCTTCTACTGAAATTCGCATCGACAATTGACAATCGATTTGATGAGACAAACTTCACTGTAGTTGGCAAATCTGATTGTACTGGTAACTTACAAGGTCGACCGGGCCACGTGGGTTCCTCTGGGCTCCCACCATCCATTCGCATTTCCACGGAATTTCCCTTTGCAGTGACACCGGGTTTAGAAAACGTGATGAATTTGTTGCAACTCCCTTTAGCAGCATCTGCCTTCAAAAATATCAAACGTTTGAACAAATGCCCAGCTTTTTCAACATGGTAAAATGAGAACTGACCGCAAGGATTCCAACTGTACCATTTGTCTTTTGACGCCGGCACTGGCCGTTTCTTTACGGGTGGCTGTAGCTGCTTGGATTTGGCATAGTCCCGAGTCTGCTGGCACACTAATCCAGATATATCGTGCGAAATTAGAGTCAGCTGACCCACAGCCAATGGGATCAAACAGAGGGAAAATTCAAATCCGAACACAAAAGCAGGCCAGCCCAGCCCTGTTGTTTCAAATCGCATCGTTTGAAGAGTCTCCAATTTTTAAAGCACGGGCAGCTCACCATCCAGCAGTTAAATTTGGCCTTTGCATTGTCTCACACAAAAATAAGGACCATTTTTCATTGTTTTTTATGCCCACCTAAAGCAGATTGAATGATTTAACGAGCCATACAAAATTGCAGCAAAACCAACAATGAAGAAAGCCCGTTTAAAAATGAATAAAAAATACACAAGAGTTGCCATTCTTGACCAAATTCGGTCGTAATTTATTTCATGATTTTGGGGGCGGGAAAACAACCGGCGGCTTGCTCACTGGGGTGGGATTCTGTTCAAAGGATCATTTTTATACTGTGTCAGAGCTCGAGCCTTGCTATTGATTTCTTGACAAATGATGAGATATGCATTGGCAGCATATTCGTAGTCACTCAAATCATTATAAATGTGAGTTGAAGGGCGCATGTACCATTTTCCATTATATTTCACAGTGACCGAGATCATAAAAAATCGTGTTAAAAGCGTATCCAAGAAAAAATTGTAGCTCAACGAGGGATCATCTGGATTGTCAATGGGAAGTCGGACATCGATCCTTCCAACCATTTGACTTTTTTCTTGAAGAACTTCCGTCTTAAATCGATCTTTTAAATATTGCCCTGCATTCCATGATAAATCATGAATATATTTGAAAATTGCCTCTTCCCCTCCGACCCATTTCCGGAACGCCAACGCAGTAGATATCGAGACATATGGCTGATAATCCATCATTCCTGCAACAAAAAAGGATCCCTGGTCAAAGATCAAGCAAAGCCATCTCACTTGATCAAGCAGATCTAGCGGAATCATTATGTTATAGCGTTAGTTTGGACCTGTCCATTCAAAATCCAACTGGAAATTCGGAGTGGGTGTGTAGGAAATGCTCGTCACAAGGGGCCGAATGAGAGGCTGAAGCGATTTTTCCGCGTACATCATGGTGCAAGTTCGTGAGGTCAACATCCATTTGTAGCAATTGCTAATGTACACATCCGGTCCTAAATCTTTGATATTGATTGGAATCTGCCCTAGAGAATGAGCTGCATCGATCACGACCATCACACCACGTTTCTTTAGAATCGGGATGAGTTTCCCTAATGGATAAATCACACCCGGTGTAGATGAAAAATGATCCAAAATGGCTACCCGGATTGTATAACCCGCGGATTTTTCCTTATCAAGGAATGCTTCAAAATCTTTTACGAGTTGTGCATCGGTGATGGGATACGTAAAATTAAATTCTACTGCAGAAACTTTCCCTTGATTTGAATCCACCGTGTACTCAATCACTTTTCGTATGGCAGAGAAAACCGTGACAAAGTGAAGAATCCGTTCCATTGCATTGAAAATTAAACTACGGAGAATTGTATTGATGCCTGTTGTTGTATTGGGGATCATTACAATATCCTCGGCGGGCGCATGTGTCAATTCACCCAATTCTGTACGGACTTTGAGTATAGTTGGTTTTAATTTACGACGGAACCAAAGATCTGGATTCATTTCCACTTCATGGTAAAATTCTCGTTCTGCCTTTCGGACCGCTAGCGGGTACTTGCCTGTAAGGTTTCAGCCGCTTTAACCAGTGCACTAAAAGGAAAATTGGAGGAAACTGCGGGGGATTTCAGATTTACCGTAAGAACCGTGATTAAGCTCAATGAATTTGGGTTCAAATAAAAAATATTTCCGCATTGCTCGACCAAATGGTGGCGACGTCCCTTCCATCGACGAGTAATCTATTTTAGAATGAAGGCAAGAGGGTCAAGGGTCAAGAAAATGCAGAGCCTTGGGGTCCAATTTTTTAAAAGATTTTACGCACCCTGATTCTTGTCATCGTTGCCCCCGCCCTTGTTCCCGCCTCCACCTCCAACAAACATGGCGAATTTTTTACAGCTCTCTTGCGTGGCATCTATTTTTATAGGGAAAAACGAGAGCTGCTTTAGTAGTGAACCAGGAATTTCAGGTAGTTGGATTTGGACTTTTAAACAAACAAACCGCATTCGTTCCAATGGTACCATTTGTCTCTTGACGCAGACGCAGGCCGTTTCTTTACAGGGGGCTGAAGCTGATTGGTTGGGGCATAATTCCGCTGTTGCATACAGACCAAATCCGAAATGTCATGAGAAATGAGCGTGAGATCCGCAATAGACTTTGAAACTAGCGTTAAAAGTGGGAGAAAAAGTCCAACCAGGAATTTGCATTGAAATCGGAATCGTCCCACAAATCCATCGATTTTACACATTCCGCGTTTTGACGTTCAGCTCGCCATGCGAGAGCTGAAAGTGCCAGTTGGAGCTGGGGCAATTAATTTCGCCATTGTCAGCGTCGCTTAGAATTTCTTAAATGCCAAATGGCGGTGCAGACTATAAAAAATTTTTGAATTTAAATCGAATGAGCAATCCAAGAAAAAAAAAATTAAATGCACTCGAGTCATTGTCTTGACTGTTGAGTGTCGAATATCGAGGCGGGTGACTTAAATTCCTCGTGAGTTCAAAAGGCTCGATGCAATTCGAGTAAGATGTGCGAGATGTCTCACAGGATTTTTACTTTTTGTATAAAATTTTATTGTACAATAATAAACAAAATCAAAAATGTGGAAATTGCATGGGGGGATTAAAAATGAGAAAAATTCGGGAATAAAAGGCTTGTTTTACAACTATTTAAAATGTGCCGGTGTCTGTTGAAATCCTGTGGGGGTTTTGACCTAGATTTAACTTGGACTTGGATTGCAGGTATTGGCTGTGAGACCGTAAAGAGTGCCCCAGCCGACGTATGCAGAGGCAAGGGCACAATAATAAAATTCCCCTTGACCATCGATCCGAAGACAAGTGCCATCACCAAGGGAGTACCAATAATGATGATTATGACCCCGATACCGAACAATTACTTGGCATGGTGAGCCCACGGAATTCTTTCCACAAGAATTGGCACACATTCGTTGAACCGGTCCAAAATCGGATGGGACTGAAACGACATCCGCACAACAACGGGCATTCCCACAAATGGTGTCATTTCCAATCACACAATCCCCTTGACCAAATTGAACATTTGAGGCGAGTATCGTACAATTACACTGCTCCTTCACCATCTACACATAACAAACAATACAAAAATTCCCAATTTAAATCTCAATTCTCAATTTACCAGGTAGCTCAAAAAATATCAAGGACAAATTGTAGAATTTTTCTCTTACCACGTTGGCAGCAGCTGCTGCTCGCAGCATAAGTCCTCGATCCATCTCATCGAATTCAACCGATCCCACTCCTAGAAATTCACAAAAATTATGAGTAATTAAAACTTAATACAATTCCAATAAATTCCGATTCCCAATATACGCACTAAAAATATTGGAAAATTGGAAATCTTACGTGGAGTCGCATAGACAAAAGTTGTGAGGAAAAGACCAAAAACGGCCAGTGTAATTCCAATTGCAACGTGTCGCAACATTTTCCTGGACTTTGTTTGGTTTCGGATGGGACAAAAATTTAAAAGATTCAAAGGACTTTGAGATAGACGGACAACGATAAAAAAATGAAAAATTCAAGAGAAGTGACTCGAAAGATGACCAAAAGTCAATTGACCAAAACTTGAGTCAAACACGGGATTTTGATGGCCAGCAAAAAGGATTAAAAATTCATTATGTTTTTTACATGATAAAAATATCGGTGCCCAATGCAACATTTTTTAATCTCTAGTCAGCTGCTATGGGAAAAAAAGTCGGAATTTTCTATCCAGGTAAAAAGAATGCCGCTACTGGAGAGGCTTAAAAAAAGGCAGAGGATTTGCCTTTGGACGCTGGATTTGAAATTCCGATAGAATTTGAAGGGGATTTGAGTCCATGCATGAGCTAATGAAATCCTGGCAGAAAAAGTCATTCAATATTATTTGTACTAAATTTAAAACAAAAGCAGTTGGATTAGAAAGGCCATTTGGAATTTTGGAAATTTGGATTAGCTGGAAGAGAATTAAAAAAAGGATTCAAAACCAACGTTGTGGATTTGAACTGGAGAATTTTTAATCTTTACCATACCTTAAAATAAGACAAGCTTTAAAAATGAGGCCGAAAGCAGCCAAGAGTCAAGGTGAATTTACTTGGAACAGTCAAAGTCATCCATTTGGATTTTCTCAAATTTCCTTCATTTTCATTCATGTAAATTTCCATGAACCTTCCAGCAATGCGCAATGAGATTTTCAAGCCAGACAGGAAGCAAAGGAAAAACCAAGAGGACACAGACCAAAGACAAAGACAGACGTAAAAATAAAGCCTTGAACGCGGTGATGAGCAACACAAATCCACATTCCACACATACAAATGCACACAGCGACGGTGACAGCAACAAACAGCAGAGGCATTCAAAATCTCCAACAGAGACTGAGACTCTCTGAGTTTTTTCCCTTGAACTGTGAATAATGATGGGGAAAATGAAAGAGTTTCATCGTTGTTTTCCAGCCCAACAAGAGTTGATTTTTTCAAGGGGGAGGAAAGAGCGAGCGAGAGTGCGAGCGATAGAGAATTTTTCCATGGTCTGAAACTCAAAACAGACCACAAAACAGCGTCTGGCCTTCCTCGTCACTCTGTGTAATCTACATCGCACTTTATGCCTCTCTTAACTCCTCTCTCGCATGTTATTGCTTTTTTTCCCCTCATTTGAAATGCATATGAAAAAAAAATATACACAAAATAATCAGCCAGACTGACTCAGAACGCCAAGCCGGTACATCCAAACTCGCATCCACATTTCCTTGTCTCTACATTTTTCCCCTCAGTCGTCATTTCACTATCGCTACAAATATAAAATTTGCCATCTCGTTCAATAAACTTTTTTTATCAATTCGTTAATTCGCTACTTGTTGCTACGCAGGAAAAAAATCGCTTTAGTCGTAGTGACAATTTTTGTGTAGATTTTGCAATTTTTCTATTTTCTACTGCGTAGATTTGCCTGTGTGTAAAAGTCAGTGCGAGGGAAAAAGTCCTTTGTCAGTCAGATTTTGTCTCTTCTCTTGTGAACAATTTAAGTTTTCATTTCCTTTTTCTACACTTACGAACGAACGTGTGTACAATTTATTCTTGCATTCCCAATTTCCTCAGTATAAATAAAGTTTGTGTGGGTAAAATAGCAGAAAAGTCACGTGCTCAATTTTAATTAAATTGAATTAAAAAATGGCGGGAGATGGAGAAGTAACCGTTGCCAGTTTAATTGACACGATCCGAAATTACAGTGAAGCGGAGAGTACGGATGATGGCGGGATTGATACGGGTACCTGGAGAAATCTTTGGACTGTAAGACAAACGACAATTTTTCTTTCTTTCTTTGACCAAATTTTTCCCGCTCATATTTGAATTGTTGTAATTTTGAATTGGAATTTTGTAGCTGACGGACAGTTGCCGGGAGAAATGTGAGAAATTTGTAGCTGACGGTGGAGTTGAAGAATTTTTAAGGGATGGCAAAGCTTTTCCTGAGAGTGAGCGACTCAGCCTTTACACGACTGGTGAGAATTTTGTCTTTGTCTTTTTCATTTTTAAAAATCCCGTAATTTCATGAGCAAGGAAGTAACAGTTTATTAATACAATTTTTGTTCTTGTTATTTTGTAGGGGTTCTCTTGAACGTGGCAGAATGGTCCGAATTTCGTGGGGAACTTTTAAAATCTCGATTGGTTCAATTCGTTGGAGACATTCTAAATTCACAACAAAATGATTTCCAGGTACCGTCAGACTCACAATTTTTCTATTTGCTCCAGCTTTTTCGCCAGACCCTTTGGCCTTGATTTTAACACCCATGAATTTTCCTTTTCCTTACCGTGACAGATCACGTTTAATGCAGCAGGGATTTTGAGTTTCCTCCTGTCCGAAGGGGAAGAAGCCTGGACGATTGAAGCTCCATCCTGGCTGGAAGTGGCGTCCAATGTCCGGGGTCATATCAAACATTGGAATTTAGAGGACAGCCAATTGAACGTCGTTTACAAGTAATTTTCCATCAATATCCGCCCCCCCTCCAAATTACGCATGAAAATCTTCCACCAAAATACATCTTTGAATTTTTGTAATTTTTATAGGACTTTTGAACCGATTTTGGAACTGATAAAATGCACCGACATTCTCGCATGTCAACTCTTTGCTGCATGGGCTCTTGCAAAATTAACAACCGTCAATGGTAAAACTTCCTTGCAAAAAATGCATAATTTAAATTAAAATTTCTATTTATTCATTCATTCTAATGAAATTTTCTGTTGTTTAAATGGGGTAGCGGACAAGCACGTGGAGATTTTGGAGAGTGAGAATGGACTGAGACTTTTAGAGAAACTTCAATTATCCGAAGATGAAGATGTGGTCAAATATGCCAAATTGGCCCTTGTTCAAGCCAATGCCATTTCCGGTTCGGATATTTATTTACACATGCCCAATCGCTCCTTTCAATCCCTTTGAAATGTCAACAGCAACAGCAACAAAAACAACCCCAGAAACTCCTCTTGTTTTTTACATGCAATTAAAACGGCGGATGGAGAAAAAAATCAAGTTCATTTATCAACACGTTAAAAAATTCCATTTAAATAAATTTACAATTTTCAAGCATTTCTAAAATAATAAAAAACCATTATAAAATAAAATTCTCAA
The DNA here is from genome assembly GCA_034699125.1 of Gisinianus flammeolus. Taxonomy (NCBI): domain Eukaryota; kingdom Metazoa; phylum Arthropoda; class Collembola; order Symphypleona; family Katiannidae; genus Gisinianus; species Gisinianus flammeolus. Next base: position 17,990 of record JAIUND010001662.1, on the reverse strand, counting down.
AGATTTTTTTTGTTTAAAAAGAAAAAAATGTTGTTTCGGTCTTTTGTCATGCAAAATTGAAGTTTAATTTGGGGCTGGGTAAAGCGGGAGCATTTCGTAATTTTGAGCAGCAATCAGCACCTTCATCTCCTCCAGAATTTCCATCATTTCCCCCATCATCAATGTCAAATCCGCAATAGTCCTTTTCATCGGTGGGAGCCAATTTGATACAAGTGCATGGGGTGATGGCGATACCATTTGAACAAAAATATGGGTACCAAAGGCCAGCGGGATCTGAACCAACTTTAACCATGGCACAAACCTCCGCACAGTAAGAATATGCATCCAATTTCATTTCATCACACGTCCCAAGTGTTGTAGCACCTGGATCATCTGCTTGAGCATCATCTAATCGTTTTTGATCCACCGAGAGGCACCCATCGCTAAATACACGTGTCATGTCTGCCTACAAAAAATACAAGCAAAAAAGAGGGGAGAGGCGGGAAATTTAATTTTCAGTCACTTTTGTTTACAAAGTCATATTTTATATTTTGGAATCAGCTGAGAAACTCTAGAAATAAATCCAAAGTGTGTGTGTTGTACCTCTGTGGTGACATTTGGGCAGAAGCAAAAAGCCTCTTGATCCATGGTTTTGGGTGTTGGGAGAACTGCACAGTCGGCATAAATTGAATTCCCATCAGCATCCTTCGAGTCACAACGATAGAGGCAGTTTACCGACCCAACTGAGTAGTAACCCCCAGGTACGCTATAGCAATCCTTTGCTGACTATTCAATAAAGACAAAATTACAGTGGATGGTACAGGAGATTAAAATTTTCAAACCATCAATCAAAATGTCTCTTGTTTTCTTGTGTTTTTTTTTTGTACAGAAATAAAAATTTAGATGAGAAAATTCAAATTATCTTACGGGATCAATTTGAGTGAATTTGAAACCTTGAGAATTTCCTCTCGTCACAAGGACCGCCAGTCCCAAAAGTACTTGCAAAATCCTCAGACTCAGTCCCATTTTTTTTTCTGGGATTTTCCGATCAGATAGAAGAACAAAAACTAGGGTAAATTTCGGTAAAACTCCACTAGAAAACTGATGCTTTGGTACGGGGTGTAAAAGAACTTTGTCAATGATCTCTGTTGAATCTTGGGCAGGATTTAAATACAAGCAGTATTTCACGTGGCGTCTAGAGATTCGTTCTAAAAAAACAATTTGAGTGCGGGGTCTAGAACTCAAATTGATGATTAACCTGAAAATTTCCATGTTTTTTTAGGTCAATCCCCAATTTCTTGTCCCAATTTTGTTTTCAAATATATAAAATAAATAATTCCAATCTTTAAATACACAAATTAAATTAAAGGAATTGCACGTCGACACTGTGCTTGTTTTTCTAGTGCTGGTTCATTGACCTGGAATTTGTGCATGCAGAATTGCAGAGTCTGAGCAAGGAGCTTCCCTTTTCTTGAGGATTCAAAGAATAGACAAACTGTTTATGTGTGTGTTTCTTGGCATGTTTCAACTTTGATCTATTTTCGAATGCTACAAAGTTGAATTTTTAATGAGAATTTCAGGTGGGCTTGACGCTTGAGTCAACCTGCAAAAATTGTAGGAATTTCAATGCATTTAAATTTGAATCGAGTGATGAATCTTGAGTCTGAACAATAGCAAAAATAAATAATGGCGATGATTTGCACACAATCAATTTGGCCTTAAAGTCAAATTCTACAGCCCAATTGCTTTTATTGCAAGTGTGAGCAGGGAAAGATTGGAAACATTTTAGCTTGCACAAAAAATGAAATTGAGCACGTCAAAATCATCGCTTGTAAAGATTGGAATTGGAATCAGACAAAATTTTAAAGTTCCCTCCATCCGTGCCCTTAAATCCCTTGCCGTGTATTCATTTTGCCTCGTTTCTTTCCTGGCATTTCTTTGCTGTTTGACAGCACAGTTTTTTGGGCAATACAAAGAAATTGATCAAATTAGAGAAAAAAGGCTCAAACCAAGTTTTATTGACGATTGGTCCGTGATTCGAAATGACGAATTGTACGTGTATTCCGCTCATTATGACGTCATTCTCGAGTAAGTTGGAACACGAGATTTGTATGGTCGGTAGTCGTACGGAATTTCGCTGAGCTGCTGCGCCAACTTTGACGCCTCGGAATCAAAGCATCGAGATACTTTTCAAGAGTCTGACCATTTCATTTTTGTAGCCCTTCTTCTGCTCTATAAAATGGGACAAAGGGCCACTCTCTGAGTTTTCTCTTTTGGATTTGGCAAAGGGTGAAATTGGGAGAAAAGGGACTGAGTAGAAATTCCATACGGTTCTTTTTTATGTAAAATGCCTTGTTAATTTGACTCCTGTTTTTTTCTGTGACGTCACAAAGTCAGGTGCGTGTGATTGGCCTGGCTTATTCCGCGATAAAAATCCAAGTGGACTGTCAATTTGACTACGATGCAGATGCAGATGAAAGCAGCAGCAAGGAGATGCAAATTGTTCCAGCGGATGTTCAAATCTTCCAGCAAGAACTCTTTTTTAAATTTAGCGCCGTCTTCCTGAATTGTCATTTTAACATCTCTGCGGATTCTCACGCCCCCCCCATTTTTGTCACAATCAAGGAAAATTCTGCTACAACTGGGAATAAATCCCGGGAAATAAATCCCGGAATAAATAAATCCCGGAATAAATAAATTTTCGAATTCACTACCCGCCTGCAAGTCTTCGCCAGGAAGAGAAGCCTGAAGAGAAAATTGACATCGATTTTGTCGTGTGTATCCAGCCAATAGATGAAAAATTTAATCGCCTTTTCCTATTGGTCGAATGGCTTGAATTTCATCTTCTCTTGGGTGTCCGTCATTTTACATTCTACAATTACAGTCTGAATCCACAAGTCTCCTGCATCCTTGAAAATTATGCAGCTTCCGGTCTCATTCAAACCCTCCCATGGACACTCCCCATTTCCGATCGTCGTACTCGTCATAAAGGACAAATTGCTGCATTTAACGATTGTATTCGGCGATATCGTTCCCGCTCAAATTACGTAATTTTATTGGATATTGATGAAATCATCATTCCAAAATCTACACTCAATTACCGTCAAATGATGGCAGATTGGGCTCGTAAAGATGACAGATTTGGTGCTTGGATTATCCAAAATGTTTTTTTCTACCAAAAATGGCCTGATGTTCACAATCCTGACATTTTAATACCAGGAAATTTGCAAGCATAAAAAATTGCTGATCGGCTTCTCACGGCAAGGAAAATTCAACGAACTCCGGTTCTCAAAGACTCCATTGAAAGGTACAGAAAAATTTGAAATTCTCCCGGTGGATTCAATTTCATGTAATTTTTCAATTTTTGCTAAACAGGAGCAAATATATTTGCGATTCCTTGAAAACTCACGAAGTCAGCGTTCATTTTGTTGTGCAAATGGCAAAGGATTTCTGGATAGCTCAAGTCCCGGAAACATCCGCCCTTTCTCACCACTATCGTGAAAATTGTGTGGATGAAGATCGAAATTGTACAGAGAAATCCTTTGTTGTAGATGAAACAGCTTGGAAATTTACAAGACCCCTTGCTCTTGGAGTAGCATCAAAATTAAAGGAATTGAGCACAATTTGTAATCTCACAGATTTCACTTTAATAAACCCTTAATAATTTTTGAATTTTTATTTAGCTTTATTGAAAATGATAAAATTGTAAAAACAAACAGCAACAAACGAAACATCTCACAAACCCCAAAATTTAAAAAATATGTAAACGAGAAACAGAATGGAGGAAAAAATAAATAAAAATTAAAAGTCCTAACTGCTCGCTAATAGTTCCAAAATATTTTGAGCAAAATCAGCAGCATTTTTGATATCTCCAGAGGAATTTCTTGATTCTTTAGCTTGCTCCAAAAAGTTTAAAAGTGCATTGGAAAGGCTGGAAATTGACATTAGACAAAATGCCTCAAAAAAAGCGCAAGTGGGCAAATTTTATTAGCAAACGGAAAAATAGTTTGAATGTTTTTAGTTTACTTACTCAACAAAATTCCAAAAATTTAAGTAGCATGAATGAGCATTTTGCCAACCAGAAAGGCAGAGTTGAATTTCCGTGCAAAATAATTGGCAAAGCTCTTGTGTAAAATCCAAATCATTTTTTATTGAAAGGACGCACATTGCAAACGCTACGAGTCTCGTTTTGGCACTGTCTACAACCTGTAAAAACGTGAAAAAATGGACAAGATTAGTTAAAATAGACTCAAAATAGACTCAAAATGAATTTGAGAATTTGAGACAGAAATTACGAAGGAAAATATCAAGCGCAAAAAAAAAAAAAAACAACCAAAATTTTTTGGGATTCCTCGTGAATGGTCTTGAAGAATTTTCTCAAAAAAATTTCGTGGCGGATCGTCACCTTAAGCAAATCTGAGAAGAAAAGAACAAAAAAGCAAAAACAATTTTATTGCTTTCAAATCGGAATTAAACGGATTTAAAGTTTAAAGTGGCAGCACAGACCAATGAACTCAAGAATGCATCGCTGTAAAAGATAATCAAACAAATCACAACGGTTTAAAATGGGACAAAACTACACCTTAAAGTGCAATTAAAAGCAGCAGGAATTAAATTTAGTATTTTATACCACATTCACATGCTGTTTATGTACAAGAGACGCTGCCATTTGAATCTTGACCAAAAAATTTGGATAATTGAAAAACCGCTCACGAAAAGTGGAGTTTTCTACTTGAATAATTTTTCGTAAAAACCCTGCAATTTTTTTTAAAATGAAATGTAATTTTTTTTATACTGAAAATGATGCAAATGAAGCGAGTTTTGAACTTGTACCGAGAAAATCCAAATATTCTTGTGCATATGTAGTAGCAAAGTGAAAAAATCCATCAGCCAAAAGTTCCAGGCCATGAGACTGCGTGAGTTGATCCACTAAAATTTCACCAACATTCAAATCCTAAACAGACAAAATTTTAATTTTTGATTTTATTTAATGTCAATTAAATTTGTATTTGATCGAATCCTATTTTTTTAAAAAGTTTTGAGTCGACAGAAAAAATTTTACTCTAAAAGGTAGAAAACTACAAAACAAAAAAAAAAAACACAGAACGTACGGAAATCAAGAAATCAAATCCCCGGAAGATAGTGTTGGCCGTCCACGAAAACCCGCGAGCGTCCAATTCAGTTTTACATTTGTCGAGTATTTTTTTACAAAAATTCTCCCTTTGAGTTTCGTCAGTGCAAAGGTCAAAAAGGTCCAATTCTAACTGCCACCAATCTGGTCTATCGTACGTTGAAATCCATTGTATAATCTCGTCCAGTAAAATCTGAAAAAATTCATTCCAAAAATTTGATGTGGGAGTGCCAAAATCGTACAAGTCCATTGAACTAAAAAAAACTTACGGGTGGGAGATTTGACTTTAAGACTTTTCTAATAATTTTGACACCAATGTCTTTGAGAGCGTTGGAATATGGAAACTGTTTCAAATGTTTTAAAGTGACCCAACAAAAGTTATCCCGAGAAATTTCGTACAGCTCATCAGTCGGGGGAAACAAATTGGAATTTTTCAAAACATTTGGAAATTCTTCTGTGGACTCTGTTAACGTTTTTTTAAAAACTTTTGTCAATTTACTGGTAACGGTGGCGATTAGCAATCGCGTGGCTTTTTGCTTTTTTAAGCTCCAGCGTATCAAGTCTAACTTAGTTTCGTAATTCTTGTTTGAAATTTCGTTATTCTTGACTAATTTTTTAATGAATTTATGAACACTATGAACATTTGGTAGGAAATCAGACGTCCAATCTTCACCCTGGATGACGATTACGATGGCTTCAGCTAGACTCAACAGATTCTCATAATTTTTATGAATCTCACGTGAAAATTCTTGGACCACTCGATGAATCCAGAATTTTGAATTTAATTTTAATCCTCCATCTAAACAAATTACGGAAAAATCCGACAGTACCGTCAAGATTTGTCGAATTTTCGTTGGCACCTCCAATGGGCTGTGGCGTGTTCGATAAAAAAGTTGACAGCAGATTCGGACGGTGATGAAATCTGGTGCAAGAAATCCCAAAATGGCCAAGAATTTGAAGGCTTTTTTTTTTAGATTTACTCCGAATTTTGGCAAATGTTGGATGAAGGACGTCTTGTGGTCTAATACTCACGTTTGTTTGCTTGTCACGAGTCAAATTAGGAGAATTTCTCTCTTTGATACAGAATTTAATTCCTTTTGTAACAGCGTCAATGCTATTGTTGCAAAGATGAGGCTTGAAAGATTTTTGAATGTAACTGGCAGCCCAGATGAGGGTCAAAGTGTAACCACCGGTCAATTCCCAGAGTGTTTTGACTACCCCTCGAAATTCTTGAGTACAGGCACCATCGTCAACCTTGAAGAATTTTTGGAACAGATCCATCGTCTCCGTCTCTTCCAAACCTAGAAGATTGACAATACAATTTGGATTGGGAAATTCCCAATCTTGACTCCGGCTGGTGATCAAAATGGCGGGAACAAGATCTAGTGGGATGTTGGGTAAAAATCGGAAGATTGTGGGCAAGCTCTCAGCATTATCAAAAATCAGAAGGGATTTTTCTCCTTTTCTTGACAAATGGAAATAAACGAGGCGAGTCAATTCCACAATTTCCATCCTCGTGATGTCCTCATTTTTTTCTTCGTGATTTCAAAGCCTACGCTCAAACTCATGGCGACTCTTTTAAAATCTCGAAGGATTCCCGACACTGTCTCAGAGTCGATCCAAAAGACCCGGATTCCATCATTTGATTTGTTGCAATCTTTTGGCTAATTCTGTTTTGCCGATCCCACCTAACCCCGCTGTGATGACAACTTTCTTGTCCATGGACTCGTCAGTCAATTGAATGATTAAATTTTTAATTATTTTCTGCCTACCCACAAAATAGGGCGTGTGTTCGTTGAACAAGGGCATGAAATCTCTCGTTGTTCGATGCAACCTGAAAACATGTGCAAAATCTCTCTCAGTGAGCCGCCAAAATTTGGTATTGGATTTCTCCAATTGCGATTTTAAATAAATCGGAGGAATGAAAATTAAATCCAAACCGTTTCCGGCGCTCATTAGTCGGGTTGAAGTCTCTGGTTTGAATTCGGGTCATTAAAATCTTGACAATGTGTTCATTTCCACTATCACAAAGAGCTTCCGCCAGTTCCTTACCCGCATTCTTTTGCATGGCCACTCGATAAAGTCCACGATTCTTGTCAAAGGGCGTTTTTGTCGGCAGGAGCTGCAAAAATGAAACTCTGAATTATACAACAGATCATTAAATTTATAGATTTTTGGATCTTCAATGAAACTCACGCATTCATCTCGTTCAACATTGGTTAGGACACCCGAACTTTCAAGGGCTGTAGCCAAAACGGATTCGCTTACAGTTTTGTTAAACAGCTCATTTAAATTCGCAGTTAAAAAATCCTCGAGATTTATGGCTTCAAACTGCTCACAAAATTCTTGGAAATCTACTGAGCATTTTAAACTACTTGCAAATGCCATGGAAATTTGCACAAGAATTCAAAATTTCCAAGGGAGATTTAAGTTGGACTTTCTCTCAGTTTGTGATTTGAATTCTAGCGAGAATTGCAACTGCCCACATCCAACTCATTTAATTTCTGTGTCCACTTGAATCGACTTTGAGAGTAGTTGCATTTTTTATCTTTTTATCAGTCCAACGCTCACGTCAACGGCAATCAAAATTGTCGCCTGCAAAATCCCCTGTCAAATTTCCAACAAGGCCAAAGCGAGACTGAGCAAATAAACTTAATCGGCCGATTCCAATGAAAAATTCCCAGTCAAATATCTCCATTGCAGACGAATTCAAATGACAAAGAACAAGGGCGCGTGATGAAACGGTGGAAAATACCCATTTTTTGCCGTAGCAACAAGCAAAATTTACAAGACCCCTTGCTCTTGAAGAAACATCCAAATTGAAGGAATTGAGCACAATTTGTAATGTCACAGATTTAATTTAAACAAACTCCCCGTACAATGTTTTTATTATTCATGTTCATAAATTAAATGACGCATGCGCAAAAACTACAAAACTGCACAAGTACAAAAACTATAATAAAAAACGTTTACGTAGGGGACGAATTTCCATTTGGACTTTTTGATAGGAATAAGAATTGGATTTTTTCCAATCATACCAAATGATACCATCGGAATCTGGGACCATTTCATCTTTCCCCCAATACAAACCATTTAAATTGGCCCCACTACAACCCCAACTATACCACCAAGCACCATGACGAACCTCAGCGCATGACACTTCCAGCCATGGATCATTATCTTTATCAAAGGTACTAAATCTTTGACCATTTGATTGACGACTCAAAGAATCTCCGGCATCACCCCCCACAAAAGCACCAACTCTTAATTGATAAAATTCGGTGGAATCTCCAATAGAAAAATTGTTGTATTGTGCAAATCTTGTTTCACCTTCCCAATGTGTCAGAACAATTCTTAGGGTTTGTGGCTGCGCATGCGTGGGGGAGTGAATTGCTTTGAGGCCAATCCAATAATTTCCAGTATCCCCATCACCAAATCCATCTTCATAATCTTGCCATGATCGATAAAATTCTCCTTTTGGGCCTGGATCTCTTTTTTGAATCACAGTCCAACCGCCACCATCAACAGAAAAATCACAAAGGACATCTCGAGATTTTCCACCAGAACCAAATGGGAAAATACTTTGTGTCAATTTTAAACTTCCCACCATATTTGAACGCTTTTGAATTTCATGACAACTGTCTTGAAGAATTGAGTTGATCTGTAAGAAACAAACAAAAGGTCAAGGGTCAATGACCTGGCCAATCACTTTTTTTTCTACCTCAAGAGACCAAAATTATTTATTGACACGGAGGAATTTGCCATCGTGGCAAAAATTGATATGAAATTCCTCCCACTTCAAAACATGCCATTAAAATTTCCAGTGTTTAATTTATTTTTATTTTTATTTTTGCACAAGAAAAAGTAATTTAATTGACATTGGGTAAATTTTTTTTTTTCAAAAATATTGTAAATATTTACTTCAAATAAAATATTTTTTTTTTTGCAAAATTTCCTTGACTCACTGGGAGCATGAAAATTCCGGGGGTGCCTTGAATTTGGCGGATCTATTTTTGATGGCAAATGAAATTCCAATGGGCCGTCGCTGATTATTTATTGATTTAATGAAATGATTTTAAAAACTGAGTAAAAGGTTGACAATTTGTTGTGCAACAAAATCCAGAAAAAGTGGCGTGGATTCACGTTCCATTTCCCTAAAACTACTCACTCGTATTGCTACCTTTGGAATACTCAACGCAATCCGTTTGACTTCCATCCGTTTTCGAGGGTTTTTAAGCACTGCAGATTGAATTAAAATATTTCTTTTGATTTGCTTAAAATTGCTAGGGATGTGAAAAGCACGATTGAAAAGAATATTATAAAATAAATTGCCATCAATAAAAGCTCCACCGTAGGCAATTGAGAAAAGCAGATTCTTCCGGATCAATTTGATGGCACCAAATCCACCAACAATAGAAATACCAAGGCAAACCAATTTAGCCACATAGACGATAAAAGAGAAATGGAGATTAAAGAGACGCATTTCTAGGTTTTTCATCTGGAGGAAGCGAATCACGGATAAAAGCTTTGAAATTAAATGATTATTATCCATGAAAATGTGAGCCGTCATTTCAAACTCTAGTTTCATTTTGTGAATAAAGACAAAAATGAAGAAAAGAAAATAGTAGCAGCAAAAACAATGGAAAAAGAAGAAGAGCAAATCCAAAAATATCAAGGTCTGACGAGCCCATGATGAATTGAGAGTGCCGATGAATGAGCTGAGAAGAAGTTGGATCCACAATGACAACGAATAGGAATATGGGCACACTCATTAACGCTACGAACGGAAGGTATCGAAAAAATAATACCAGGAATGAATTAAAATCCCTGAATTTTTTCAGCTCGAGCATATTGCGGCCTTTGTGTTCATGACTCGTGACCAGAGGGCACACAATGGAATTGAAAAGAAGAATGAGCAATGAGAGTTGTGAGATGAAAACGGCGTAGAATCCAGCAAAAGTGAGGGCACAATAGATGCATACAGATGCTGATAACAGAGCTCGATAAAAATTCAAATCTCCCTCTGCGTGAACTTTCCAAACTGAAGAAGTAAAGAGCCACGGAATGAGCGTCATTGCGATAATCACGTGACGAATTGCAGCAAAACTGATCCAGCTCCAAAAGAAAAGTTTTCGCCAAAAGTCCTTTTCTGTAAAGATTTCCATTCGACATTTCTCCGTATCAAAATGAGCTGGGAAAATATTGAGCCACGTTGCAAATTGTATTGCTTTCAAATTATATTTGAAATCCAGTTGAATTGACTGAATTTGAAATTTCCTGTCGGATTGTTTTTGATCAGCGGATTCCGCGTCTTCATTTCCTACCAATTTCAAATCTGTGACACGATTTCGGTCTGTTTGCAATTCATCCTTTGATTCTAAATTGTTTTTCAAATGTACCAAGGAATTCACAACGGACAGTAAGCTTGAGAAAAGTGGCATTTTGGTTTCAATTGCAGTATGTAAATTTTGGATCAAAAATGAATCAAAAAGGAAATTTAAAGATGGCGGATTGAGTTAAATTTCTATTCCGTCTTGTTCTGACAAAAGTCTTCATTGAAATAACGGCAAGAGCACCAGATTTTTTTTTACTGCATGAAATTTAATGGAATCGATTCAATTTCTTTGTAAGAATTTGAACAGGAATTTTTTCCATTTTCATTTTTAAATCGTTCCATTCGCCTTTTAAAATTTGACGGTGGACGGTTTCAGTTCTTTTTGAGTGGAATAATTATGCAAACGGAATGAAATGGAATAAAATTTACCTTTTCTTTTCTCCATTGAACGGAATTTTACATATTAAATAGTTTATATTGTTTTTTTTCCCTCTTGCCCGCTTCTCATTTTTCAATTGTGTTTTTTTTTTCGTTCCGACACAGGGGAATTTTTTTCAAAAATTTCATATTATAATCGCTGTACGCTCTTGCTTAAATATTTGTTTCATGATGGTTTCAAGTCTTTTTGAGTGAATTAAAATTTAAGCGGAATGAAAAAAATAAAAGCAGAGTATGGCAAATAGGCAAACAAAATGAAATAAATAAATGGATGGACGGAATTCAAATTGAACAAAGAAACGTAAGGAATTTCCTCCGACATGTGAATGCCCATCATGCGAATAAATGGAAATGATGATTTTGGGCCATTTCCCCCATTTTGGGCTTTTAATTTGATAAAGACACAAAAAATTTTTTTTTTTTTTTGCCGTTGTACCGACTGAACCATCAAATATGACCAAAAAGTTTTCAAAATTCTAATTGAATTTTTTCCCTTTACCAATGAAAAATTTTTGGAAACAGAAGTTTATTTGCATAAATTCAAAACAGTAAATTGAGTCTTTGTCAAATTTAAAATTTTATGCACATGAAAATTTTGATGAAATCTTTACAAAGTTCAAAAAGTAAAATTTAAAAAGCAAGTAAAAGTCCAGTAATTTGTTGTACAAGGAAATCCACAAAAATGGGAACAGCCTCCCTCTCTACACGATAAAATCGTCCAACTCTCATTGATAATGGCGGGATGGATATGAAAATTCTTTGAATATATTTTCGATTAATTGGAAATCGTAATCGAGCTGATTCCATTGCTACAATTTTTTTCATTTCCATAGATTTTTTTGTAATTTGATAAGCCCGTTGAAACATTCCAATGTAGACTAAAGTCCCTTCTAAAAACATGAGACCATAAATCCCTGATAGTCCCACATTTGATTCAATGAGCCGAATTGCAGAGAAACCACCAAGTGAGCAGGTAGTGAGGAGGTACATTTTGATTAACCAAAGTCCATTGGCTACTACCAAGTTGAAGAATTCCGAGTACAATTTTAATTCGTACAATTCGGCATGAGATTCCACCAACAGATCAAATAGACGTCCTTGATCATTTCTAAAAATCAAACAAATGGCTGTAAATAAAATCACAAAAACATACGAAAAATAATTTATTTTACTTGATTTTCCTGATGGCGCCTTCAGTCGCCTCCATGGTGCAGAGGATGAATGAGAAAATGAGGAAATTGTAGTAGACGATCCAAGTCAGTAATGCAAAAAGCAAGAAAGTATCCAGAAATAAACAGATGAAAACTACCAAAATTGATCTTGAACCAATTGGAATGGCTGAAATGATGAGAGTTGGGATTTCTGGATTGAGAATGTAGACGATTGGACAAGCCCATAGAAAACTGTAGAGAATGAATGGGAAAAAACTCACAAGAAATTCCATGAGAGTTTTTTTTGTCTCGTTTGTGTCATCCGGAATTTTTTCCCGAATTTCTAAAATTTTATTATAAATTTTACAATTGAGATTACGTTCCGCATCAAAAATGAAATGAACCACTGAGATGACACAGCACATGCACACGCATTGACAAATCATAAATGGGAAGAATTCGGAATCTGCTTCAACTTTTGTTGCTGGTGTGATTGAAATTGTTCGAATTGTTATAAATCCTACCCAAAGTGAAACTAAAATCTGCCATAATTTAAATGAAATTCTTCTCCAAATACTTTCAACACTCTTCATCTGACCTGTAAAACAATCCACTGTGACAGGGATCAAATTTAATCGAGATGCCCATAAGAAAACTGTGTAATTCCCACGCAGATCTCGTTTCGCCAACATTTTTTCCTCCCCTGCAACAAGAAAAAACCGTTGAAATGCTGGAGAAAATCCTGCTGCACCTGGCAGCGTCCCAGCCTGGAGTTTTGTAACTGACGACAAAGTGACCTAACAAAAATTGTCAAGGAAGTTTAAAAATGTCATTAAAAAATAAAGGAATTCAAAATTTCTTCTTAAATCATCAAAATTGGTTTGTTTGTTCAAGTTAAAGCAATTTTTTTTGGGCCCACGGGTTTTCAAAATTGTCCACAAATTCCAAATTGAACTGATTTGCATCAACTTCAAATGTCCCAAAAATTGTTCATTTTTTTGAATTTAAAATGCTTTATAATATCAAAAAGTCGTTTACAAACTGCGTCATTGTTTTAAAACTCGTGGATTTAATGGTCCAATTAAATTAAACGATATTTACTCCAAAATATTCAGAATATTCAAATTTTTCAATGACGCATTTTCTTTATTTAACAAGGAAATGATTTTAAATGGAAATATTAATTAAATAAAATACATTTTTATATTAAATAAAAATTGCCCAATTTAATTTTGGACATTTTTGATTTTGCTGTTTAAAAATCTTGACGTTTAAACGGTTTAACAGGGCTCCAGTGCCATTTGTTAAAAAAAATTGAGGATTTCATTTCAAAATCGTTGATGACCGGACTTTAAACTTTGTGGAATCTGCAATCCAAATTTTCCAATGTTTTTGATTTGGAAAAAAAATGTACTGCATTGCTTTCTTGTAAGAATTTTTTGTTTACTCCACAGCAAAAAAATAAACTTGCTCAAGGTTTACCAAATTCAATTTTTCCGTTCCTGTAAGAAATTCCATAATCAAAGAACCAATTCAGAGAGCACAGCCGCTCAAAAAGGAGATGAAATTCGCAATTGGTAAAGAACCCTTCAAGGATGTTCCCATGTACAAACCCTCCACTTGATTGCCTTCATTCTTTAGACGCTTCCCTTCAGGCGCATTTTCAAAAGCTCTCAATAAAATTTGTTCTAGAGATTTTGTCGTGATGTGGATTTTAATACTGAACCACAAGTCAAAAATCTCCGTGTTTACAAGCAGCTGTAACTAAAACACAGGGCAATTGACGTTGACTTTCAACCTGCACTTTGCTACCTGTCTTTTTCAATCTACCAATTCTGTAATACTTTACACGTATACATAAAATATTTTCAAGTTGCTCTCCCTCCCACTACCTATGCTTTCCCCACGTGGTTTAATGCCAGTTAATTGGGTTGTAATTAAATGTAATTAAATTTCCTGTAACTAAATGCGTTGTAAGAGCCCCTGGCTGTATTGACCAAGAAGAAGAATAAATCTATCTATATTTTACCCATTTTAATGGGTTTTTTTTGGGAGTATTGGCACACTTTTAAGCTTGACATTGTCAAAATGTACCATAAATTATTTAAACATTTCTCTGGTGGGTAAGACAAGAGATTGTTTTTAAACATGGCGCCAAAAAAATTTTGAGGTTTTTAAAAAATAAACTAGATTTTTAAAGTAGTGATTTCGTATTGTTTCTTGAAATGGCATGTGCAGTTTATTTGACTTCCTCCCGGTAAATGACGATGAGACTCGTGGAATTGTTGATGATGATGGAAATGATGGTGAGAATAAGCGTTTGGTCACAGTAGAAAAATGAGCCAATGGGAATTTTTAGGGGGCGGAGACTCTTTGTGAATTTCCAGAACCACAATGGCCAATGAGATTTTCCTCGACTTTTCCACGACTCGATGGCTTCCACGGAATTTGTATAAACTTGCCCAAATTTACCAAACATGACGATGATAATAAATAAAAGTGCCAAGGCAAGAATCAAACTTTGAATGTCGAGTGTGAGGACAGCCAAAACGATGCGAGCGATTGCACCAAACACATAAATTAGTTGAAGTGACAATGGAGAAATTTTATAAATTGAATCAAACTGACTCTGTAAAATGGACAATTCCATTTGCCAACGACAAAGTGAGTCTGCCCGGGGGGATTTTCCACGATCGCGACGATTCATTCTGGAAAAAATCAGTAGAGAATTGTGAGAAATTCTAATGGAAATTTGGAATGTTGGGATAAAATTTGAACTCACGTCAATCGTTGTTGAACTGCAAGAAGAGCGTCGACGTAGCAAAAAATGGTGGTTTCATGAAGCAAAAAAAAAATAAATGAGAGATACGGTGAGAGAAAATTGAAACAAAGCGATGGGATTTTGATCCAGATTGCAAGGGCCGTGGGATCTTGAGCCAATGAGGAAAGAACTTCAATCGAAACTGGTCGGATGAAAACAGTCAAACCACGGGCGATTGCAGCAAAAGCGGCAAAACCCGAAAATGAGTACAAAATAAATTGTATGGATTTCCGAGGTATTTTCTCTGTCTTTGCCATTTGAGCTTGTTGAATCTCCCCTGAAAATACAAAAAGCAAAACAAACAAATTTATTTGGAAAGTAAACAAAGTAAAATTTGCATTTTTGATCGATTTGCAAACTCACGATCGAGTCGAAGTGAAGTTTCTAAAAACGCATTAATGATTTTTCCATGTTGTCCGTAATGTCGGATTGTGATTAAAGTATTCAGGGTGATCAAGCCAAAAATGACGGCCGTTTGAATGGGTCCAAATTTCTCCAATCCTGAAATATTTTCATTGTCCATTGCCTGCACATTTTGAATCGTCACAAATAAAATGTACAAATAAATTACAGCAACGGACGCTCTAATCCGCTTCAAATATTTTCCAGACGTATCAAATTGAACTTGGCGGGTGGATTCGTAATAAAAATACGGACTCAGGCCAATCCAATGACCAAAATTTATGATCCGCTCAAACGCCTTTAAACTTGCCGAATCCAACATTTTTCCAAAACCTCAAAAATTATTATGAAAAATTCGTATTTTTCAAAATTTTAGTGTCTAGAGTTTTCTTTGCTGTTGCTTCATTTCACTTTCAAATCCAAATTCTAAATGCGCAATGCAAAATGTTCTTTCTTGATCGACTGTGGACTTGGCCACGTTGTTCAAGTGATTGTCTAATTCAATGAATTTGAAGCCAATTCCAGCTTGATTGGTGGATGCAGAATTTTCAATGGGACTCACTTGGTAGAATTTTCATTGAATGTTCAGGCTCTTTGGCATTGAACTATTTGCCTGTGGACAAAATGGGAACGGTGACAACTTTCATGTAGGAATTTGGATAGTTGGACATTTAAAATTTAAAATATAAAAAATAATTAAAGCCCTTGACGGTTGATTGGCGGCTTTTTATCAGGAAATGGACAATTTTGTGTTCCAATTGACGGACTAAAAGACAAGACGAAATTATTGACCATTCATCGTCCAGAGTTGAGTCAATTTGAAAATTTTAATTGAATATACTTTAAATAATTGGCAACAATGACAAAAATACGGGGAGTGGCAGCTTTCGCAGCTGGATAAGAAAATTGTTTATTTTTTACAAATTCGATAAACACACACAAACACACACACTCACACACATACCTACTGACGCTCAAAAGCTTTCGTATCTGAACTCGAGAAAAGGAGCGCCCTTGAACTCAACCCTTCGTCGTTTCAAAGGGACTGGAAAGGAAAGAATTTCTGTGCTGCATGTCCCATGTCCCAGGAAAAAGTTTTTCCTGTTTATAGCTGGAGAATTTGGACTGTTGAAAACACTGAAACGTCTAAGATGCGAATTGAAAATTTGATGGTCACTAGGTGGGGACAGGCGAGGTCAAACACAGTTGAAAAGTGGTCAGACAGAAATTGTCTTTTTTATTAGGGTAAATCACGTCAACTTTGGACAAACTTTACGGCCATTGAATTTGACCTTTGTGATCTCGGGCGAATCGTAAAATGTAAAAAAATTTGGAGGGATGATACACTTTAAATATGGTTTTTTTAGACGAATCTCGTGTCAGCATCGAGAAATAAAAAAATAAAATCTTGTGCAACGTCCACGTGACCCAAATAAAATTGAGGTTTTGTCTCAAACTCATTGAAATGGGAATTGAGTTGAGTTTCCATCCCATTTTGGGGCCTGATTCTTGTAGAAAGTTTAAGAAAAATTCGGACGGTGCACATGCGCCATTGGGAGTTCAAATTGAAGTAACGCGCATGCCATAATTTTGTTGGTAGTTTGATGACGTGAGCGCTGGAATGAAAGTGTGGTAGAATTTTCCCAAGGATTTCTTGCTTCCACTCTTTTTTCTTGACTACTTTAAAATTCCGATTTACGGAAAAAGTAGGAAATGTCTGCGTTCACCGATAGGCCTAAAAAAGACTTCCCCCCATAACTTTGTCAATTATGCACCGTTTCCATTCATTCCAAAAGATTTAGTACTCTCCACATTTGATAGTGCCTCTTGAATTTTTGCAACACCCAACTCCCTCCCATTTGGGCGTCATCACAAAAAATAAACAAATTTTTAACCCGTTACGATGGAGTTTCCATGCGATTTTTAATCTGGCAGACCCAAATGGAATCTTCGTCTTGACCCACTTCCGGTCACCCGAAAATTCTGATTTTTTGCATGGACGATGAGAGGGAGTCCCAAATTGTGTTTTAAATTTTTTTGGATTTTTAATTGTTGTACTCTCTGGTTTGGACTGCCTTTTGTGCAATAATTAACGGTTTTGGGGGTTTTTGAGGATCCCCCCAATAGGTATTTTATTTTATTTTTCATATGGCTTCGGCATTGTCTGAAGGTACTTTGTGCAAAAGGAATAGCGTGTCGTTTTTTAGGGGTAGCCACTACAGCATGAAGAATGTCTCCTTTCCGCCTAATTAGGGATTTAAGCTGAATTTAAGAATTTAAGCCAGCCAAATTCTGGAATTTCAGTCAAATAAATTTATTAAACTACGTTTAGAGGGTCGTTGTGTACCCGATTTGACTATTGGCTTTCCTTTTACGGGTCCAGGCTCCGGCGTACAACGCATTTATTTTAAATTGCTAAAAAAATTTGTTGTCACGGTAGAAAAGACAAACAAGCCAATTTAGAGTTGAAGATCTGTGCTTACTCGTAAAAGTTAAGCATGCGCATGTGCGTAATTTGGCCATGGCTTTCCAGCTCGCGTTTGAAAATTAAAACAATTTTAGCCATTTTCTTGCATTTTTCGCCTGAAAGCTTTACAAAATGAAGAACCTAAAACACAATGAATTTTTGCGCATGCATGAGGAATCATTTTGCTTTTGTCACGGTTTCAAGGGTTTACATTTTGGTAATTGTGCATCCATTAAAATTTTGAAGTATTTTGAGGAAAATCAAGT
>JAIUND010001661.1:0-31881 GCA_034699125.1 Gisinianus flammeolus | reverse complement strand
CTTTGTTGCCACATAAGGCTCTATAGGTTCGTTCCCATGACATGTCATCATCAAAGTGCAATCTACCAAATTCAAATGGATTTGATGAATTAATTGCCTGCGCCCAAGACAGGGCAAGGGCACCACATTCCCTCATTGGACTTTCATGAATCCCGGTTTCGTAGATTCCGAGTACAGTAAAAAAGACTGACGGGATGAAAATTCCTACTTCTTGGTTTTCTGAGAAATCAAAATTTCCATTGTCTCTATTTCGTTGACTAATTGAGTGAGGAATGTCAAACTACGGAATTATACTCATATGCGTGAGATCTATTACGCATTAATTTAGTTTCCTCCTAACTTGCGCATTTACGAAATGCAGGCAATCCAACGGACTTTTTGCTCATATATTTATTTCCCTTAAATGAGTATAATTACATTCTCTACTATGCAATAAAAATTTGTTCTATAGAGTAAGTACATACAGACTAATTGCTATACAATACTATAATATAGTATATTATACATATATTTATATTTAAATTGCCTTTATAGTTTTAACTTGCAAAGGAAAGTTTTATAATGCACACAATCGACAAGTTTCGTGTTTTCAGATTGTTCATTACTTTGCCAGCTATATACTTATGTAGTACGTTGCTCACAATATGAATTTGGTAATATAGGAATACACGAATCGATATTATTAATTATTATAAGATTAAGGTTGTGGACTATAGATTTTCATTTGAGATTCCAATTATAATATACTGATAGTTTTATTGGTCTTGATTTTTTTTTTGCTTGAAATATTTCGCACTGGATTTTCAATTTCAATATTCTCCAGTACCGTCTTCAACACTATCCACTCCCACTTCTTCATAATCTTTCTCCAGGGCGGCTAAATCCTCACGAGCCTCTGAAAATTCTCCTTCTTCCATGCCTTCACCCACATACCTGAAGGATAAAAAATAAAGTAAAAGTCGGAAAGTTCAGTGCACTGTGTAGCAGTTGCATCTATAGCTCTGGAGAAAATGACAAGGAAAATCTCACTTTGGATGGATTTGACAGTATATATAAATATAATCATAATTCATGAAATGTTAGTCGTTCGGGGCAAATGAAAACTTTGAGCGTTGGTCAAAATGTTTTCAAGTTTTCTTTTCCTGGAAAATTACATAGACAGAACAAAAAGAAATGATGCTTTCTCCACTGTTCTTAATTTCCTTTAACCACACAGCATAAATGTTTTGGGTGTCATTACGCCATTTTTTGTTTTAAATAAAACTAAATATGGACAAGCTAAACTGTATACGACTTTAGTTTTCTCCAAAGTAAACATCAAAAGTTTTGGGGGAATTCTGAAGAAAAATTCTGAATGTATTTACATATATTTAGTAAATATACAAGATTTGTTCTTTTTACACGTACCAATGAACAAAAGCTCGCTTGGCGTACATCAAGTCAAATTTATGATCCAGTCGAGCCCAAGCTTCAGCAATAGCTGTCGTGTTGGACAACATGCAAACTGCCCGTTGGACTTTAGCCAAGTCTCCACCGGGTACAACTGTCGGGGGTTGATAATTAATTCCAACTTTGAATCCAGTTGGACACCAGTCCACAAACTGAATTGATCTTTTGGTTTTGATGGCAGCAATCGCAGCATTTACATCCTTCGGCACCACATCTCCACGATAAAGCATACAGCAAGCCATGTATTTACCTGTAATTTATATATATTATTTATTTATTACCGTTCCAAATCCATGTCAAAAGGAATACAAAAAAACCCCCCATAGTATAAGAATAAATGAAGACGGCCCATAGTTTGAAAAATGATTGACAATATAAATTGAGGAATGAGAGAAATCAAACCATGACGAGGGTCGCATTTGACCATTTGGTTTGCTGGCTCAAAACAGGCATTGGTAATTTCTGCGACGGTCAATTGCTCATGGTATGCTTTCTCGGCAGAAATAACTGGAGCGTAAGTTGCCAATGGAAAATGAATCCGAGGGTAGGGAACTAAATTCGTCTAGTTCAATAAAATGCACAATAAAATTTAAGTATATATAGAGGACCGAGGGGCATAAGTTTAACACCTTTACATATTGCAGGGCCCGTTTCTCTAACATGGGGCTCCGCAATATGGATAGGTGGTAAATTTTTGCCCTCCGTTCCTCTATATGTGTGACTATGAAAAAGAAAAGGGGTCAGGTATATGTACTTAGTTTCATAGTTATTCAAGTCGAAAGTTTGGGGCGCTCTGGCAGATCGCTCGCTAAAAGTCCGCTATATCAGCAACTTGAATTTGATTCCGTGAGACTCAGAGTGAGAGTCATGAATTTTATTATAATCATTTTTTAAGCAGCAATCAATTAAATGAGATTTTATAATTGATAATAATTTATTATCGTGTGTAATATCGTTAATTACGACTATAGTTTAAATTACAATAGTAAATCACTATTAGTAATACAATTCTGAATGCTAACTCCCGACTCAAATTCTTTGACCGAAATCTTAATTGTAAAAAATTACTCACATTAATCAATGGACCAAAACTGTTCTTTTTTTACATTTTAGTCTACGGAAGTCACGTATTAAAATATTAATCGGACATATATTACAACACAAATTGTTGCATTTTTAAGTGTCAAGTTTTTTTGATAATATTAACTTTATAAACCTACATTGAACATTGCAGGTCAAAAAAGACCTGCAAAGCTCAACATATAAAAGGTAAGTTATGTATAAAAAAATATTACTGTAATTTTGTGTACATAGGTATTACTATTAAAAAGGTCAGGTTTCAATTACGTAATTGCATTAGCATTCATTTCTTTTCAAAACATGATTGTTTAGATATTTTCGGTACAGAAAGAAGGTATTTTTAAAAATCTAACATCAATTTGTATTCTCCGTATGTTTTTACACTAATTAAGCTTCAATTACGTAAACAAAAGAACAATAAAAATAACGACCTCGCGGGGATTCGAACCCCGGACTTCGTACTCAAATAGCTGCTAATTGCATGCTACGCAAATTGCTAATTTAAGTCAATTAATTAATTTTAAATGCTTGCATTCATTTTAGAGACTCCAAATTTTCAGGGTTTATAGCCCTTTATTCCTTGTATATGAATCTGCAAAAAAGTGAAAATACCTGTCTGACCCCTTTTCAAAGTCACATGTATATGTCTACAATGTACATTATCATGTCCCGCAACTTGACAAAATGATCACACATAATTATAGGAAGTTTTACTCGTGCGCATGATGAAGACATTAATTTAGTGTGGATTGTACCTGGAACTCAGTCAAATCCACATTGAGAGCACCATCAAATCGAAGAGATGCAGTGATTGAAGACACAATTTGTCCAATGAGTCGGTTTAAATTGGTGTATGTGGGTCGCTCAATGTCCAAATTACGACGGCAAATATCGTAGATGGCTTCATTATCCACCATGAAAGCACAATCCGAATGTTCCAGAGTAGTATGAGTGGTCAAAATGGAGTTATACGGCTCCACGACAGCGGTTGAGACTTGTGGTGCTGGGTAGATGGAAAATTCCAATTTGGATTTCTTTCCATAATCAACTGATAATCGTTCCATGAGGAGGGAAGTAAATCCAGATCCAGTCCCGCCACCAAATGAATGGAAAATTAAAAATCCTTGAAGTCCTGTACAATTGTCAGCCAGTTTACGAACTCGATCCAAAACAACATCCACGATTTCTTTCCCAATTGTATAATGACCCCGAGCATAATTGTTAGCTGCATCTTCCTTGCCCGTAATCAGTTGTTCAGGATGGAACAATTGACGGTACGTTCCAGTGCGGACTTCATCTGTCAACAACACAAATTACAAATGTTTTAGGCTCTGCAATCTAGTGAAACACACCTACAAAATGCAATACAAATGTTGAATAAAACTCATCATCATTTATATATATATATATATAGGAGATAATCAGATAAGACCACAGGCAGAGCCACAAAAAACCAAAAAATATTTCATTTTCTGACTACTTTTAAACTCAGCACCTTAGTAAAAATCCCTCACCTTTTGAAACAAACTCAGAATTATCTATTAACCAATGTGCAAACAAGTCGGAAATGTCATATGGATGAAGAAAAAGTTGCGGTCTACATATTTTACATGGCTCAACCAGAATCAGACTTTTGATAACTCAAATTTTGACCAAGGAAAATATACGGAGGAAATGGGAAACCACAATGCAACATTTTTTCACGATTCAAACAGTTGCATCCTGTGTGTACAGTGAAGGTGAACATTTACAAACTAAAGCCATTTTTGAAACATGTAAAACCTGTATAGGTAATTTGATTATTGTTTTCTAACCCACACAAAATGAAATGATATCGTACATACATATATAGAAAATGAAGCAAAAAGTCTACAAACCGACGACAGTTGGTTCCAAATCAACAAATACAGCTCGCGGAACGTGTTTTCCTGATCCCGTCTCACTGAAAAAAGTATTGAAAGAGTCATCTCCGATCCCGATCGTCTTATCCGATGGCATTTGTCCATCAGGTTGAATTCCATGCTCCAAACAGTAAAGTTCCCAACAAGCATTTCCAATTTGGACTCCAGCTTGACCAATATGAATGGAAAGGCACTCACGCTACAAAACAGAGAATATATATAAGAGTATAGCATATTTAGATTGAATCTCAAGTGCCATATCTTTGTTTCATAAATTACATAATAACTGCGTAGATTTTGCACTGTACAACATAAATTTTCACTAGATAATCTAAACGTCTCCACGTTTTCAGTACTATGAAATTAAATTCACCTCGTCAATTCAATTTTTTTTTTATTATACATTATGAAATGTGATATGAAATTTTCCAATTCCCAACACTATAATCAACACTATACTTATAGTGTGTTATAGTCATTCTTCAAATTTTTTGCCTTGACCCTCTCGAGGTGGTATACAATTTCCCTCACAATCAGACTTGACTCTGATGTAACAAAAGGTGCATTCTGTCACTTCATATAAATATAGGCGGATTATAATTTTGTGTTGTTCACACGTACCCACTTTAACATGTACCTACAATCACAGAGGTTTGAAATACAATGATGTATCTGTGATGTACTTCATCATACATTACCGTCGCTCAAATTCAGAGGCAAGGTGTCCGAGTGTGAAGACATATGAGCGTCCATGTTTTTCTGTGATAAAAAAATGTTTCCCTTCTTGCCTACAAGTTTATTGGCATGTATGTATAAGATTGTACATATATTCTCTTGTATTTTCTGATCATTTTCATACAAGCACAAAAATTTCTTTCTCGACAAAATACTCGAGAGTATAGGTATAATAGGAAATTCTTATGGAAATACAATCAAAGCTGTTGTTGCTAAAGTCTGAAGGAACTGGGCGTTAACTGCGGGCAGACATAGCAATTAAGACATAGCTATGTCTTAATTCGTTACTCGATTGAACAAGATTATTAGCAATTAGGGTTGCGTTTTCCTAGGAAATCGTGTAAAATCATGTAAAAGCAGGGTTGGTGCCCCCCATTAAAACCATAGTTTAAAACAAAAAAAATTTTGAGGACTTTTGGGGAAAATGGGTTGAACGAGAAAAAAAACCTCCTTTTGTGTATGAAAAATGTAAATTAAGTAAGACAATAAATCGGGATTTTTCTTATGATAATTTCACAATTGAAATCATTGAACATTCTTTTAAATATTGTTGACGTGTCAATAAATCCTGCTGCACTTCATTTATTTTATCACTGCTTTGTGCATGTACATATGATGAATAAACCACAGTTTTTCTGAGGGAAAAATGTGTAAGCCTATACCTGTCTGCATATAACGTAACAAGAGTCCTAAATTCCAGACTCCAGGAAAATTCCTTTTTTAGTTTTATCGATTATACCCTTGAAATTACAAACTGGAACTGGACCAGCACAAAGCACAACAAACAAACAACCAACTCATCCGACCAAAAAACCCAATTCGAATGATGTACTATATATAGGGCAGTGTAAAATATATCCATTTTTGTATTGCCAGTCCACGTCACAATAGTTAACAACACAAAAAAGGTACATTAAACGTCCTAATAATAATATATTCTTATACGCGGTTGCAGGCTTGTTGAAAAATTGTTGTAATAAATCAACAATCCGATCGATAAATATTCACCTTGGATTTCTATTCCTTTTTTGCTTAATACATTTGACAATAAAATCATAGTAATCAGAACACTGGGGGTGCATCAATTCACATGGTTGCTATTTTATTTTATACCTGGCACATACGGAATAAAGAAATATCCAAAATTTGGCAAATGCAGTGTCTGCTTTTCCTAAAAACGTGAACGCACACACACATATGTAAGTACATGTGCACAAAAACCCATGAATTGGGGTAGACTATACATGAAACAGTCTAAAATTGAGCAGAATACGCTATCTACAATATGTGTCTATTGTTAATAGGCGCATATTTACCTATGGACTTCAGCAATGTGAAATATCCTGCGGGATATACGTTTTTTCTATTTTAATTATCGTATGTATAACTCAAATCTTAAATTTATGAAATTTCAACAAAAAATTAAACCTAATTTGGATCGGGTTTTTTATTTTTCAAACTATCCATCAATATTTTAATGCAAACGCTTGGACTCGTGAAGGAAATTACCTAATGAAAAATAAAGATTACTCACGAAGAAGAAGAATATGTGAGCAAAATTTGAAAGACAATGCGTCAGTAATTATACACTGTCCTAATGTTCAGTTGATCATTTTTCAAGAAAAAATAGGAAATGAGATTTGTAAGGTCAGATTTTGGGAAATGCCTGTTGGTGTTGCACCAAGTAAAAATCATTTCAGCAAGTAACAAAGTCGGGGATGACAAGCCATAAATTAAAATACATGATGCGCAAAATGGCACTGGAAAAATTGAAATTGGCATTTAAAAGTCAGATAATGGAATTAATTGCACGGAAAGTATATAACAACCAAAGGTATAAAAATCTTCAGACTACAAAGCTTTGAAACCATCTTTAAGTTGCCTTATTTGTCATCCGATTTGAACATTCGTTTGTTATTTTTCGACACTGCTACAAACATAGGTAAAAAACTTAACTCTAAAAATTGTACACATTATATAGCGCTTCACATTTTTAAACTCAAAAGTCAAGCCTTGCATTTCATTTCCTGCAGTTTTTGTGATTGCTTATTATTTCATTATGCATTCTAGATATTTTGTAGCTCTTCAACGGTAAATCGATATTTTAATTAAAATACATACAAAGAGAAAACGAACAACGGCAACTCTGATCGTGAGTTCTCTCATGCAGTTCAAGTTCATCAGTCTCATTGCGATCTGAATTTCAGTTCTCAACTCAAAACTTTTGAGTAAAAATACATCTGTATTTTTGCACTGCATTCTACTCAGCGGAAATGTAAAGTAAAAGAAGGATAGAGTATTAGAGAAATGGTGGTATTTTGCACAGACATTGTTGCGTCCGCACTTCATCATATATGTAGATATATATTGTTAATTTTCATAGTGCATTTTTCGAGAATTGTAAATTGCGGGTGTGCATACGCATTTCATTAAACTTTAGACGAGGACAAGGCAATTAAGATAAAAATCCTCACAGGTAGTCCGGAGTATTCAAAAAGCCTCGTACAATTTTCTTATCTAAAATGTTACATTGCATATACATACTCTTTTCCTACATTGATTTGTTGCCAATTTCCCGATGCGTTTGCATTTTATCGTACATTAGCGCAGTGCGAGTCAAATCAAGGGAATTTACTCTGACTCGCCTAATATTAATATAGTTTAATAATGCCCAAATAATTTAGCATAGGATTCTCGTGTAGGATTTTATCATATCTTGAAGAGTCATGCATGAACGACCGTGTAATATATTAAATATATGTTGCCTTGTCATAAAATTTTAAGGCCATATCATAAGGAAGAAACTTCCAATGGGCTTTACCCTGCACACAAACCAATGCATTTTTACCCATAGTTCTAGTATTTACTCGATAGTATATATCGAGTCGATACTTGACGTTTTGGTCTTTGTATTCGGTATTGTTATGATTAAGATTATGCATCCGCCACAAGTGCAAAAAAAATGTATACATATAGTGAATCATTTACTGTAAATGAATGAAAAAAGAAACCACGGAATAAAGCAATATTGAATTCAATGGAAATTCAATTTTTTTTTATACACATTTTTTATCCATCCTTATTCTCAACTGTATTCTGTTCAAAGAAGCGTAAAGAGATGTCTACATTACATACGTACACCCAGTGTGATGCATCATGTAAGTATTTAAAATTAAAATTTTAAATGTTCTTTGTTTTTTTACGAACTTTGATTATATTTTATCAAATCGTACATAGGTATTTACTTTACTATTTTGTGTATATCGAGAGACATTTTCTTCATGTCTACACCAGAGATACTACAGAAAATGCATTTGATGCACAATAATCAAAATACGAGGAACCCATCCATTTTTAAATGAGGGATAATATTGTACCTACAACAATCTATGAATGTTCAGACTCGCAAAAAAGTATACATATCAACTTACACACACCTACCTACATAGATACAGGATGCAGGATGCTGCATTTTTTCGTTTAGTTTGGTTGACGTAGGCAGTCATTACACTAATACACTTTCTTGTTAGCTCTCAATCTCAATATCCCTAATAGTCTGGAGGTATAGTGTGTGCATATGAAATAATTTGGATAGTGTAAGATCATCAGAGTGTGAAATGACTATACAGTCTCACTGTTTTTTTTCCTCTCGGTAAAAGTTTTTGTCCGTAATTATTGTAATCATTTTCTGATTCTGACTGAAATCTTCCCTTTGTACATGGAAATTCGGTACGGATATGTGTTCGAGTGTCGCAATATGTTATCATCCGGATTCAATTTGTCATGTGCACGAATGAAGGATTCTCGCATATTTTCCACAATGTACAGATAGAAACTATTTAGCCATTTTTTAAAGGATAACTTGAGCTTTTGATTTTGTTGTATTTTCAAAATTTAAATATAATACTTCTTATTAAAATTATGAATTGATAAAATATAGTTGATTGCTTACCATATTGATGATTTGATAACTTGACGGATCCTGACAAAGCGGAAATTTATTGAATAATGTGAAGGAAGTTTTTCAGTATGCAACACGTTTTGTAGAAATCTTTGTTCTTCCTATTTGCAGAAATTCGTGTAAAAATTTAAAATTTCAAAAGTTCTTTTGGCCTAGATTTCAGGAATCCAGTTAGAATTGGAATGTTAGAGAATCTTCAGTTTTGTTTTTGACGAAAGATGAATTTGACGAATACTAAATGATGGTTAGTTAACACAGAAAAGATGTTGACTTTGATTTTAGTGCGAAAGACAGTGAGCAACGAACTGTACAATTAATCACCAAAACTTTCGGTCTTGTGTGTAGGGAGAGTTGACAAGGGAAAAACACGAATTCTTTTTGTGTGGAAATGTCTTTCTTATCGGTTCTTGTTGTTCTATAGAGGTCTGGATTTGATTGTGAAATCAATTGGTTTCCTTTTCCCCTTATTTTCACATTCGTCCCTTGCCGATTTACAGGTGAATTCCTTGACGTTGTTATATACTACTGAGCTTTCAGCTTTGAAGATGTGACCTGTTCAAATGACTCGGTAGAACTTTGGCAAAGGCACACACTGGCTCATGAATTTATACTCCCAAAGCGCAGTTTTTTTCGTTTTACTTCTAAACTGTGCACATCATGAAGTTAGTAGTGTGGACGAGGGAAGCGACGGAGGGAAAGTATATAGAGAAGAATCATAATGTAGAGAGGAATGCCCAAATGTTTGAAGGCAAATACTCATGCGTTTCATTTTCATTTTTCAATGCAGATCGAGGATATGAGTTGTGAACAACGAACATCTTGTATAGAGATTCAATACAGGTACATTGTTGTTTTAAAATTAAAATATGAGTTTGATTTTTTTTTGTACTAAATTCCGCCTCTTGTATATATGGTAATGATGAAAAGGCTGGAGTGTGATGAGACTAGAAATTTTCATTTGTTGCTATTATTTTTGTTGGGGGAGAACTTAGCTTTTTTTTCAAAATACGGGAATGTCTTCTTTTGGTGTTCCAACCAAATCATCGTCAATTGTTAACAGAGTCATAAATGAAGAAAATAAAGCCCCGGCAGAAAAGAAGTGCCAGAGGTCATGGCCATCATACACTGTCGTTCGTCACAAAAATAATGTACAAAATATATAATATATACAGTATGTATAGGATTCCCATTAAACTTTTCCCACATCTTTCCAAAAATTAATTGTAAATAAATTGATTGTGAAATGAATGGATTTAATATTTAATGTACCCATGAAGGAACATTCTTGATTCCAAGTCCTGCTTACAGCTGGCGAGTCCTCCCAAGAAGTGGAAGCTTGACCGAAATAATACAAAGAAGGTACCCACAAGCACAGTGATAGCATACTGTAAATCAACGACTGGATCCACATTCCTTCTTTATACTCATTGTGGATATACTGGAAAATAAATTAAAAGAGGATCTGAGACATATGCACCACAAAAACCTTTGAATGTAACTAAGTATACAAATCAGTCAGTTTTAATCTCACCTTCATGACGGCATAGTAGGTGAAATACATGACTAAATTGAGTATTAAAATAGCAAGGAGTTGGGATGCAAAGTTGGTATCTGTCAAAGAGTTGTAAAGAATAATGAGAATATTTGCAATTATAGCAATACTCGGTAAAAATGCGCGATTTGGTCGAGCTTCATGTGACTGTACGGACATTCCACGCCGTAATGTTTGACTTCGGAAAGTTTTCAGTTCTCCTTTCTTCAGGAAATGTGTCAGTTTGGTCAACAAGTATCCATACACTTGGTACAGATTTGTCACAGGGGTGTTGTTAGCTATTATCAAATTTATACATAAAATATCTGTACATTCTCAGTTTGAAATATATAAATTATTTTTTGATTTCTCTCTGCGTACCGCCCATTCTCAAATACCCCACATAGTACTGGAAAATTAACAAGTTGAACACACAAACAATGTGAAAGATTGTAAAGGAAATTTTGAAGGCAATTGTGTCAGCTTGTAGGCCAAAACAAGCCCAAACAGCAATCACTGCAAGACATCCGAAGGTGATGTTTCTAAATTGTCAATTGTAAGATCGGTTTTAGTTCTGCTTTTATAAATCAATTTGATGCATCTCATCTCCTTGCAATTGAAAAGTTTACATACTTACGCATTAACATAGAGGGGATGTCTAAATTGGTATAGCTTCAGAATGGACTAGATTGACAGTGTAGAAAAGATATCAGAACAAATTTCAAATTTTTTTGATGGAGTGAAAGTGAAAGTGAAAGCAATTAATTCATACAACATTCATTCAAATATGTACAGAGAATGGACTTGACTACTCACCAAAACTGTAATTACGTACATAAAACTTGTATCGTACTGGAAATTAATTTGGTTGGGGCACAAGTGATATGCACTCGATAAAAGTCCTTCCATTACCTGTTTAATCGAATTTAAATTTAAAAAAAAAACAGTAATGAAGAATGTATCAATGTGTCTATATATTTTATCATGTTTTAATTATACCTACCAAAGCAATGCCCATTGCATAGAAAAGTCCGAAATGGTAGAGAATCCCACAATTCCTAGATTTGTCAATTTTAGGAAATACTTGTTCCCACAAACTATTATTCAACGATGATGATTCTGTATCATTTCCTTGTACTCTCAGTGAGGATTCCTTTTCAAAACTATCCATTTCCAATTCATCTTGAAATACTTGCTCTCTGTCTTCTTCCTCTTCTTCCTCTTTTCTACCTCGATCCGAATTTTTTAAGTTTGAATGTTTGATTCGAACAATGATGATAAAAATGATTCCCAAGATACAAAATCCAATGTTACTGTACACATGATTAAAGTCCAGCAAGTAGCTTCCCCATCGTTGAGAACATAAAAAATTGTAATAGCACAGATCTTGTTCCCCAGTACGATGAAGGATTTTAAGGTAGGTAAATGCAAGTTGAATCACGGGCACAAAGTAGAAAACGGCAACAATGATGATTGACCAGTAAAATCTTTTGGACTTCCTTTCCAGTCTTTTCACATCCATTTTAATGAGCTCAGAAATCCGTACGGGACTCCGAAGTTTACTTTTGTATATTTCTATGAAAGAAACGCTTTCCTTGGATTTCCCAGTGATGACTGCTTTAAGTCGACTTTCTCCGTATAAACAAGAAGTAACAATTTCGTGTCTGTGGGTAAACAAAACACATTGTAAATCATTAAATTATGTATTGTGTATAAAGCAGGTTTTTTTACGAAGTCGTAAAATATCTTTATGCTTCAAATATATTGACTATATATATAGTAGTGATTACTTTGCACGGTGAAAGTAGGAAAAGACAATGAGGACGATGATAATGAAAGCAGTGTAAATGAGTAGAGGATAAATGATGGGTTTGACGAAGGACTCGACATTCGTCTCAAGTCGAAGTTCAAATTGAATGTTTTTAATTCTGGGTGTCGTGGATGCATTTGATCTTTGACTCGAAACTCTCCTCCCTTGCCGTATTTGTTTCAATTGTGGCTCGAGAATGATTCCATTGTATTGAGTACATTTGGATTGATCGGAGAGGATCACAAAAACTAGGAAAAACCCTGCAGGGAATTCTTGTTTCTACAATTACAATAGAGAAAAAAACATTAATAAATGAATAAATATGATTCTTTACACCCTTGAACTTGCGAATAAAATGTTTTTTATACTAAAAACACACTTGAATATATTTAATAGTTATAGTTTACCCAAACGGAAATCCCGGCACTTTCTGTGACTGTCGACCAAAATCCTCTAAATTCAACATTAGAATCCAAATCCAGTGCAGGACACTAAAAAAGATCAACAAAGGAAAATTAAAAACCATTTGAAATTAAATGATGAGCAAGTCCCGAATCTTGGGGGATTGTAACTTACAGTCGGTGGTTGAACTGACACGAGCATGCAAACTTGATCCTCAGAAGTAATTCTTATCATGGCGAGATCCTGAGTGGAATCACTTGGAAATGCATAATAGAAGAAATTTGTGGATACGGAAGACAAATTTATTCCCAGTTCTTGCCCATTGCTAACAAAAAACCATTAAATTTATTGGAAAATAAATTAAAATCGGTAAACTGGTCACATGATCTAAAAGACATTTGGTCAAATTGAAAAAACATACGGAATAATGTAATCTTCACTGGCCGTGACGGTAATAGTGAAATTGACTCTTCTTTCACTTTTAGTAAAGACGAGAATATGGATATCCTTATGTTTATCCTTATCCTGAGGATTGAAGCACAAAGTCCTTTCTGCCATATTGTACGTTTCCCTATATATATATATATATATATTCATAAAAAAACCAATGTTTATTTACATTCATGCCTCCGCATGTACGATTTCGGATTTGCCATCACGTATATGTACAATTGCAGGCAAACATGTTAACAAATAAAAATTACAAATTCATTCCATCTTCGTTGGTGAAAGTCACAGGAAGTTGTAAGGAGGTGATGGCTCGAGTCTGCCATACCGTGAAAAGTAATGGACACGCTTTTGTGAGATTGACTGAACCCCAAGCAGTTTCAACACGTATCTTAAACTTGATATTCTACAGGGAAAAGATATTTAGGTATATATATGTATTATGTAAGTAAATACTGACAGTTGAATTTAATCCGGATTTACTCGAAAAATATTTCAGTTTTTTTCAATATTTAATCACTTTCTATCGTCTCACCTTTGACTCTTCATCAGAATAATTTGCAAAATTGTAATTGAAAATCAGCTGACTTCTCTTGTCAATAACTTTAGAGTATACTTCATTAAACTTTCCATCCACTTCATCCAACTTCATTCCATAGTTCACTTGCACACAACTCAC
The DNA here is from genome assembly GCA_034699125.1 of Gisinianus flammeolus. NCBI lineage: Eukaryota > Metazoa > Arthropoda > Collembola > Symphypleona > Katiannidae > Gisinianus > Gisinianus flammeolus. Next base: position 17,886 of record JAIUND010001661.1, on the reverse strand, counting down.
AAACACGCACACGAACAGTAATATGTAAAGTAATAATAATTGGTTTAAATTCATGTTTTTACTCTTAATCTTGTTCGTTTTCTTATACTTTTCCATATTTTGATTTTTAAATACACTGTTAGACAAGTGTAAAGACTGGAAAATTAAATCAAGCCTTTGTTTAAAAATTGCGAACATACAATTTAACACTAATGGCACAGTATATGTATAATTAAAGTAATTAAACCATATGCATCAGTTGATTTTATAATTTAGTTTAGTACGATTCAATTTTTTTCACTAGCGTAAATTCAAACGAGACTTTTGTTGGAAGCGTTTTAATATTATTGTGACTAGTTTAATTAAATCAAAGTAATTAAATACAAACTCTGGCATCACAGTGGGTGTGGGTGGGGAGCTGAATAAATTAGACTGTTTTGCAAATGCTAAATGTAAATATCCTTCATACATTTCTTTAATTTTTTTAGGGGTTTATGAGTTTATTGATACGTCAAACATGAAGAGTACACGCAACATACATATGTCATTAATAATGATTCATTATTACTATTCATTTATTGATACACACGGAGAAGGAAACTTAACTGCTTATTATTATGCTTAGAGGAAAAGGCTTTGCTTCGATTTTTGCTGATAAAAATAACGGCCGATATATATATACATAGTTCTAACCAAATTCCCACACACACACACACACACACAGTTTAATACTATAACAAGACGTACAAAAATATATGTAGCGAGGACAAATATAAAGTACGTCAATTTGGTCATGAATGAATGAATGACGAGAGATACGCAAGTTGGTTTGATATTCCATTTAATATAACTGTAGTTATAGTGACTTTGCTATCTTTGGCGTAATTACGTAATCATACTATGAGGTTTAGCTCGAGCTTCCACTTAAATATTAGCCAAAGTTATTTACATTCTTATTCTTAATACTGATAATAGTGTGCCTACATATACCTACATCTTTATAAGCCATCTTCATTCTGGATACTTTTAAATCTCTTCAATATCAATTTACGATATGAAAGAAACCACATGTGCGACTTGGCTCACTCATCATTACAGTAGGTCTATGTGGGCACATGGGTATTTCAAATTATTATCTGTGGAGATTGCCATGATCTTGATCATGAAATGTAATTTTGAGGGCCTCCGCAGTTTTGATTTCAGCCAATATATACCGTACATATCTTACCTACAGCGAAATACAGATTGACCTGAAGTCACATGTACCTACATACAGTTACTGACATTTCAAGCCCAAATAAATCTGAAGTTATAATTATGTACATATGAAACGATGCAATTTGCTCATTGCTTATTTACCATGCCATATATCATCTAAAGTGTAATCCCTTGTACTTTGTAATATTCCACAGGAAAAAGGTGCGTACAATTATTGAACTGGTAAAAAAATGTTGCGAAATTGAGAGCTAACAGTCATATATGTAGCTTGGCTATATTTGCCATAGCCATCTGGATTTTATTTTGACTATATTTGATGATGACCACGTACAAATATCAGATAGTTCCATATATGCAGAAACGAATTAGTAAAATTTATACTGTACTACTTGAATGACTGAATTATAGCTGGGAAAACTAAATGCTCATTGTGCATGGGCACATATGTTGACAATCCTAAATTCAAGTCTTTTCATTACTGAACCGAACACATGATTACCTATAATACTTACCTACTTGGAGGTACACATTCCGTGTTGTCAAATCTAACTGGGCACGGAAGATACACAAATTTAATTCGTCTCTTAAAATATGGCATGAATGAATATCGTAAAATTTATGGGAGCATTTTGGATTGTCTTTCCTTTCCGTTTATTATTATCTCGACCACAAAAACGCCCATCCGAACATTTGCGGTAAGAAATTCGTAGGCTCAACCTTTTAAACATAGGTATTCAACCAAAAAGACATTGACTTAATGGAATTTTTTTTTATACTTTAGCTTTGATTCTTCTGGTAGTGAATAAAAGGAAAGGGATTCTAAATTCTGGTATTCCCTTCATTTTCTGGCTTTTGTGATGACATTGTGTGGAGTTTTTCAGTATCAAACTTCTGGGAGAAATATGCCAAGTGGAAATTGTGAGCGCTTTCACTAGATTCCCTAGAAAATCAATGGTTTACAATCACAATTGAGCTGACTGGTTTTTTTGTAGAGTTCCGAGCATGAAAAATTGCAAATTAATACCTAATAGAGCCATCCTTTCTTTATTAATACTTCAAAAACCGCTCAGCATAAGAAAATCACAGTTGAGTGCAAATACAATTATTACAATTAGTGTTTGTTTACAAGTATTGAACTATTGACATGGAAGAAAAAAAAATTAAACTTACTTTTCAATCATTATGAATTCCGTTCAAATCATTGAATTATCATCAAATCCCAACTTTTCAATCAGTCTATTTTTTTGGTGGGCTTTCCTTTTGACCAGTCATTTAAAAAGCGACAATTTCTCTTCTAGGCTTTGAAAGAAGTGCATCATCCAAAGTTAACAGGGCGACAAAGAATAGAAATATTGCTCCAGCGGACAGCACATGCCAAATGTCATGTGAAGACCAAATGGAAATCTCACATGGTTTATTCAGTACCCGAGACAAAGCAGGAGGAAGATTTGTGTCGTAGTGTCGATCATTGAAATATAGTAATGCCACAATGCCCATGATCAATGAGAAGAAAAGGTAAATCATGGGTTGAAGAGAGAGAACATTGAACAATTCCTGATGACCAACCTATTTCAAGGCAGGATATACAAAGGATCGTTAGATCAATTACATTATTATGTAACTTTTAAAATGGAGATTTCGTAACTATACTAAATAATTATGAGGTAAATGAGTGAGAGAGGAATTGAAACTTTTACCTTCATGAAGAAATAATATACGAAATACACGAGCATATTTCCCGCAAACATGTAGAGTAAGTAAGTAGGAAATTCCAGACTCTGTGCAATTTGTAAAGCATCAACGGTCACGTTGAAGACGATGAAGGGGACCACGTAGAATAACCTCACGAGATGTTTTGGTTTTAAAAACGAGCGAGGCTCGTTCAATAGAATATTTTTTAAGCCTGTATGTTTGAAGATTGAGTAGCCGGTGATTGCGTTGTCATCTGAAATTTAATTGATATGAAATTTAAGGTGTGCATACAGATTTAAATATGTATTTATTTATTTATGTCTAACGACTGCATAAACGTTGGAAAGTATCGTCTTACCAGCGTCTCGAATGTGTCCCACATAGTACATGTAAATTGCTATCATGATCGATACAATGATATGCAACGTGAAGAAAACACCTTCATAAATGTAATGCCCTACTGTAAATAAACTGCCCAGAGCCAGTCCACCCACTGAAATAAATGCAATGAGAGCTAAAAATCCAAAAGTGTTTTGCCTAAATCAAAAATGGTAAAGAAAAATTCAGTATTCAGCTTCATGATTTCCTTTATAAAAAATTCCATAAACGAAGAATCCATTTTCTATACTTACGGGCAAATTGGATTCCTGTGGCGAAATTGATATATTTTTATCGTCACCATTACAGCCAATACGTACATAAATGATGTGTCTGTTATAGTTTATAGTTGAAAAAACACAAGCCCATAAAATGGTATGTATCTACATTTCAATCCCACTTTTAATTTATACTGTACCCTTCTTTACTTACCAAATTGATAGTTAACTGGGGACGGACATACATGATAGAGTCCGCTCAGAATCCCTGCAAGAAAACATCAAAAAGTTATAACATACATGTGTATATGTAGGAACAAACAATTGTTTTTGATATTGAACAAAAAATGTCAAATCAAATGAAGAAGATGAAAATTCATTTTTAAAAACCTTCCAAAGTTAGGGCTAACCCAAGGGCATAAAACACTCCAAATTGATGAATAACACCGTGCCCGTCTGAGTTCTACACACACAACAATAATGAACCAAAAATTAACTTATCAAACCATATCAAAAATTGTCATTGTTGAACTATATACATGTACATAAAATTCTCATTTCACCTGCAATGAAATGTTTGGAACTACTAAATTCACATGGCTACTTTCCAATTCTCTGGCTTCTTCAAGTGCACAGACTTTCACATTGTAAATGTAAACAAAGCCCAAAAAAGCTAAGCCAGCCCCAATGTAAACCACATTTGAAAAAATGTGATTTGCATCCTGATAGCCATAGATCTTGTGTGAGCACAGGTAATTTCGGTAACAAACATCGGAATTTCCAGAAGAGACAGCAATCTAAATACATATCGTATTATTATACAATACAAATCTCTTCAACTGTGTATGGTTTTGTTTTTATACAGACATTCAATTTCCAAAGGATGTGACTCTAAATAACTTTTCCATTACTCCACAATTTCGTACCTCGTGATATGTAACTAAAAGCTGAACAGTGGGTAGAATGTAGAAAATACCCACAGTCAAAATGAGTAGATAAATTTTATCCATGGATTTACTTTTTAAACTCTTAGATTTGTGAATGAAGGAGTCAATAGTTAACCAAATACTTTCGTCACTGCTATTGATTTCCCTCCGGTACCATGTACTTTGATTGTAGCACTCGTCATTCACTGAATTTGCATTCGAATTTGGGATGGAAACGGCAATGGATTGCTGGTTTTCGGCTATCTGGTTTCTCTGTGGATGAAAATCACCACCTGGATTGAATTGTCCTTCTTGATTGCTATCCTTTGAATTTTGACTTTGAGAAGAATTCCGTTGTTGATCATTTTGACTGAAGTGTCTGGGCTCACTAGTTTCCCTTTCCAACGTGGGAACATAACTAATGGATGGAGTGACCAAAGTTGAGCTATCTTGTACTCCACTGTGACTCTGACTCCGACTGGAGTTATTTACTGACGACTGAGCCTCAGTAGTGAGCTGACTAGAATACCCTCCTCGACGCGATAAAATCATATTTGATTCTTCAAATTGAGCTTGGGTATGGACAATCTGAACTTCGTCATTATCTACCAGAGGCGAACGATCCTCGTTTGTCCTGGAAATATAATATAATATACACAATATGTACACAGTTTTTTTTGTGTATTCAAGTTGATTCTTTGTTTAAAAAATGAGGATCAATTATAATTTTCAGTACCTTCTCGTACGTCGAGGAGCACATTCATTCCTATCCTGTTGCTTTAAGTGGTTGAGACTAAGGTAGTGAAAGACGAGGAAAATACCAAGAGTAACTCCAATGAGGAATAGGAGAAAAAATACGGGGTATAAGAATGGCAAGGAAGACTCTGCCGTCGAAATATTTGGGACTGTAATTGTTATGTTGATCATCTTTGAACGGGAATCATCTTGTGCTGTGAGGCTTGTCAATGTAATTGGAAGCCCATTGTTTGTCGAAACTCCATTGTAAGTCTCACATTGCTTGTCATTTCTATAGATTCCGAAAGTAATAAAAAATCCGTCTGGAAACTCGCTTGCCTATATTCTCAAATGATATAACACTTGAATCATAACTCTAATTTCGACAAATTCTTTTTGTGGACACAATCTTCTAATTTATATATCAGTTATCAGTGTGGTGTGAAATGTGTGAGCTTACAGAAACTGGTAAGACTCCAATTGTTGTCATATCTTGCCAAGATTTTTCAAATGAAACAGAGTTCCTATCTTGCATCCCGTCAGTATTCTCATTAACCAGCGAACACTACACGAAAACAATAACGAATTCTTTCGACTTTACAATATGCAATGCAAATGCTATATATATTTATTATATATCTGTATTTACCCAAGGAGATTGAATTGCCACAGTCATACACACCGTATCTCTCGAGTCCACCTGCACGATAACGCGGTCAACGTTTTTCTTGAAATCATAACGATAAAATTTAGTTATAGACGGTGAAAGCTTCACGTTCTCCAATCTATTAAATTTGTTGATTGACAGTATATTTACACTATTTACGAATGAACGCGTCATTCTCTCAGATTTCTTACACGCCATAGAAAGATTTGTCGTGTAATAATTTCTAATATTCTTACGGAAATGTAGAATCCATCGGATTACCAACTTGGAATTCAAGAGAATAAGACACATAATCCAAACTACAACTTGACACCAGAATTATAAATTCTGTATTTGTGGAGTCTTCTGAATTCTTATCAACACAAATGGTGTGACTCCCGTTGTACAAAATCAAGCTGAATAAGAAAGGTAACCAGTATATACGTATATATGTCGTACAAGAGAGCTTTATAGGATTTAATTTGAGATCCAAATATTAAAAATTGCATGCACACATGAACGTACTCATATTCATTTTCAGAGCCTGCAAGAACGTGTAATGGCAAAGCCCAAGTTTTGGAATTTCTTGTATGTCGCACTGTAAAGACGACTGGGCAGTTGACATCCAAAGCTCCATCGTCGCTATGATTTAGAATATTTGTTTCCACTCGAATATGCGTTTTCTATTAATAAAACAACACAAACAATTTCAATTTATAATAAAATCAAAACTTGTGTATATATAGTCAAATGATGTTACACACCATAATGTCAATTTTGTTGTGCTCTGCCAGAGTAAATGTGTGAGCGTTAGGAGTGGAACTATTGACTTGAAAAGATTCTACTGCATTTATAAAACCCTCAAAAATCTGAAAATCCACAGTTTTTGAATTTACTCCAGAGCTACTAAGAATAGAAATCACAAATAATGAACAAAGAAAAGGGGAGAGAGTTAGTTTTTGTCGTGAAGTCAATTCCCTGAACATTTTATTACGGTGATAACTACAACTCAACTTTAAGCTGGAATGGTACATTACTTTAAATGAACCAACGGGAAATGACAGTTAGAGGAGAATGAAAACCAATTCGAGTTTCTCATTTCATTTAATAAACCTTCAAATAAACTTTATTTTACTTTCTTATCAGCAAAAAAGAAGTTGTAAAGGGCATATACGCTGTGTGATAACAAAATTTGTCGTTTACGTCTATATGTTTTTACAGTTCAATTTTCAATCACTGCAAATAAAGATAAGGCTTGTCTCGTATTGTTACGACTTACGATAAGGCTTCATTCTCTGTCTATATACTTTATAGTCTGCTCCAACTTTTTATTTTAATATAGGAACAACCACTTCAGCAGATAAAGAGTTGTGATTCACTTTTCATCTTTAACGCAACAATTTTGGGGTGAAAAGTAAAAACCCTATCATATAGAATTCCTACGAAACTTGTGGTATAATATTCCCTTTTTTTACATAGAAAAAAAAATACAAAAACTGTTACAGTAATTTAAATGTGACTGAACACTTACATCAAAATGGTGTTGTAATTTACTAATTTTATTTGTACATCGTAAATACATAGAAAAGTGGCTGATAAATTATATCAGCTGGTAGTTTTTAACTTTGGTCAATCATTTTTTCTAAATCATCGCTTGACATTCCAAAATATCACTACAGGTTTATATGTAATTGCATGTATAAAATGGCGTAAACGAAAGAAGTCATGAGCGCTGTTCTGTTCGGTTGTTTTACATTTTTTCCTTGTCATCATTTTAAAACTCCCGAGAAAATGCTGTAAGCGTTGTTGTTGGGACTACGGACGACTTGATAGAAATGAACAATGTAATGAATGAACAATCAGTTTTCTAACAAGTTGACTCAGCCAGTGCAATTGTTGCATGTCACAGACTTGACTGAAGTGAACCGAGACTGCCTGCTTGTATTATAATATCGCTGGGAAATTTGCTGAATGACTCAAGTTTGGAATTTGGAATTCTTTACATTTTATGGTTTAAAAATCAGAGGTTTGGAATTTGGAATTTTAATTCATTGTTCTCCTCTTTGGAGTTAGACCACCAATTTTGGCTTGGTTTGCATTGATGTCATAAAAGAAATAGATTTGTGTGCAATCGAAATCTATAGGTTTAGCAGACTAACTCATAAAAAAATGAATCTGCCTGAATTTCCATTTGTATATTTTTGTAGGAAATTCTGTACGTTCAGACTGGAATTTGGCAGTTGGAAATGGAATCACTGAAAAAAGATGAGCAAGTGTCTGCTGTTGAGTATAAACAATGGTTGATTTGATTGGCCTGTGTAGTCAAATTTTGCAAAGCCATCACGAGTCCCATCATGAATATCAGCAGTTTTTAAAAATCGAATTAATCAAACTCATGAAAACGCATGCCTTTCCCAAATCAATAAGGCAGTATTCAAAAGAAAATGAATTGAAATTCAATGTTATCGAACAGCTGATTACACAAATCCCACAGATCATTCTGCAGGCCAAGGGAAATTTGGATATTCATGGATCTAAAATCAAACAGGATTTAAATAAAAAAGTTGAAGAATTCAAGCCTCAAATAATTATGAAAATAGAACCCGACTGTAAGAGCGACGACGAAAGCTTAGAAAATGGACAAAAATCTTCAAATCTCCCTTTGGATTTTGATCATGAGATTTCTAAATATTTTGCTCATCCAAAAATCAAAACAGAGCCAGTAGATTCAATCCACAAAGAAGAAAAAGGGGATGATGATGATGCAATGACAGGAAAATCTGTGTCTAAATCCAATGGTTTGGTATTAGATAAGAATCTTCAAAAAACTTCCAAAAAGTCCAGAGCAACCAAAATAATCCCTTCACCGTCTTTGGAACGAAGAATTTTACGACCGCGACTACCGCGACAAAATATGAATAAAATAATAGTCTGGAAAAAGTGCAAGAGGAAAACGAAAACAACAACAAGAACAGCAAGTCGTCGCATTATGCCTCCTTCACAACAACAAACCTCATTGAATTCAAACATCCTCAGAATTATTCGGCATGTACTTGGTAGTGAAAAGTAAGCTGGACTTTGACGTATATAGAGATAAGAAAATAGTCCTTCACAAACACATTTGTAATATTCATATACTTAATTGCCTTCCAAGTATTTAAAGCTCGCGTCTGTTTTCAGTAAGAGGGAACTGATTTTATTATTCTTATAGTGTTAATGTTATGTTTATCCTTCATTAGATTCTATTGTTGAAATTGTACGCAAATACATAAATATAATGTAACTACAATATTATAATGTTATAGTATATAATGTTATAGTTGATGATTTTGCATTTGGCGAATGGAAAATATGCTTGATAAAATATTTTACTCTCTTTAATTACGTCCATCATTTAACGAAATGTTTTTATTTGTTTGTTCACTTTGTTTTAATATTCAAGCACAAAGCATATAAAAACCTTTGTTTTTTAAAATGGCATATAGATTCATAGAGATGGCTCAAAATTGGTCAAGTCTTTTATTTGTAGTTTACTTTCTCTTTTCTCTTTACACGTTAAAATACGGGTATTCTGCTCTCTGGAGTTGAAATTAAATCATCATCGACAACTAAAATCCCCATAAATGCGAGGAACAACGAACATGCAGATAAGAAATGCCATGCATCGTGGATCCCGTAAGTCTCCATGAAAGGGAAAGTTGTCATACAGGGAATATTGTTCTCGGATCTACTTTCAGCCGCCGATTTTTCCCACGTCGCCGGGTTTTGCACAAAGTAATAAACAGCTAGTCCTCCGATAGCTCCACTTCCAACAAAGTACAAAGTTGGTTGAAGCCAGAGTCCATTCTTGAATTCACCATGTAGAGGCTGTGAAAAGAGAGGAATTCGAATTTTTATCGAAATTCATATGATTAGTAATAACTTATTGTTATAATGAGTAATCATTGATTACTATATATCGTATTTATTTATTTTCCTATATATATTATGCAATGTGCTTTCTTCACCTTCATAATAAGGATATAATACAAACACGAGCCCAGAACATTGGCAACAAAAGTGTATAAGAGGTACGTAGCAAAATCCAGGCGTTCCTTTTCAGAATAAACAACAACTGCTGCACAGAGTAAAAGTGTCATTATTGGTAGAATGAGACGATCCACGTGAAGTGAAGTTGTCCCCATGTACTTGAGTCTTTTGACTAATTTCCAGTCTGTGACGATGATTCGATTGTCATCTTCCTTGAGATAACCCACACTGTAGTTGTACACGGAAATGACAAGAATGAGACTAAATTGACACACTGTGAATGCTATTCGGAACCCCCTCAAGAGCGACGATTCAGATCCACCAAATTCAAGCATCAAGCCCGCCACGGACACGAGAATCAATCCAGCCAAAATTAAAAAAGTCTGATGACTGGAAAGTGAAAGTGAATGAACAAAATCAAATTTAGTCCAGGCATTGTATACTTTTATAAATAGTAAAAATGGTGTTCACAAACTTACGCGGCCAATGAAACTGGATGCCGAAACTGGTACAATTTCAAGATGATTAGCACAGATATGACGTACATAAAGCAGGTGTCTGTACAGGTGAAAGGATTTCAACAAAATTAGTCGGTAACTTTAAATTAAACGTTTTTCTAGGATTATTTGTGTGGAGGAGCTGTACAATTTTTTAATAGATTTACCAAACTGAAATGAAGATTCATTAGGGCAAATGTGATAAGATGCTGAGAGAAATCCTTCCATTATTAAAGCGAGTCCAAGAGCATAGAACGCTCCAAAATGAGGAGAAATCCCAAAACCTTTTTTACTTTCCACAGTGGGGAAACAGCAACAACATTTGGTCTTTCCATCCTCCGCAATTTTTAAATGTAGGATCCCAGAAATGGGCCGGGATAGTCGTTTTGATGGAGACTCACTCAAGTCTTCTGCCCCTCTGTATTTTATATTTGAATCTCTTCTTCTCACAATCAAAATGAAAGCAAATCCAAATATAATGTAGCCAATATTACTGAAGAAATGATTGAAATCCAGAAGGAAACCCACCTATACTAGTACAATCAATTCCACCATTCAATTATCTGTTAATTCTTTCAAGAGCCACACAGTCATATGTAAGTACTTCATAATTAAATTGTTTAGGACGTGTGTTCACTCACCCGGTGGGAACAGAGATAGTTGTAGTAGCAAATATCCAACTCTCCTGTTTTGTACAGTACCTGTGTGAGAATCAGTATTTGACGTTTTTGTATATTATGTACTATAATAATTACAACATTAAAATGTACACAAAAGGAAGAAAGTTTTACCCGTAGATATTGAAAGAGGAGTTGATAAACGGGAATTGTATAAAAAATGGCGACCGTTAACAAAGACCAACAAAAATGTCTCGAGTTCTTATCGAAAACTGGCTTTCCATGTAAACTCCGTGTAAAATCCCCAATATAAATATCCGCAAGAAAATTGATTCTAGAATATTTCTCCACATTTTCTTCCCTTGCACTTGGAGGATTCGCTGAAGACTGACCATTCGGTCTCAGTCCATGACGATCTGAAAACAATCAAATATACCTATAGTAATGAGAACCCCTCAAAGAATTTGAAAATTATAGAAAACACGTGATGAAGGGTAACGTGAATTATAAGGCTTAACCTATATATACCTGGATCATCAAGTCCCTCTACAGTTCCATTTAACGGTATTGTACTCAATTCCTCAGATTCGCTGGGATCTCTCATTCGATTTGTTCTTTGCAAAGCAAAACTGTTTGAAATGTCAATATCAATTTGGAAGCCTTGTGTACGAAGCCATTGATGACGATATCGGAAGGCAATCCAAGTAATGAGAATGACAGCAAATGTACAAAAAACCGGAGTCAAAAGATGTAAGAGAAATTTCCCAGAGGACTTTCGGCTATCACTGCTGATTCGTAGCGTAATGGTTTTTTTACGTATGAGACTTTTGAATGCAGATGCTGCTTTGGATTTTGTCTCCGTGGACTTGTGACAACGATCATCCGTGCCATGAACCACAAACACCAATGCAAATCCATCACTGAATCTTGCACTTTTCTACAAATCAAATGAACAGGCAATAATCAATTCATCACGGTTAATTCGCTGAAATGTGAATGAGGATTTGTAAAACCCAAATTACACGTAATCTTACCTCAATAGTCATGGCACTGAGACCCGTCATCGTTTGCCATAGTCCATTATACTGCACATTTGTTTGCTGGTCAAAAACTGGACACTGACAAAATAATTCAAGAATATTTATTTGAATAATTATGTTGAAATTCAAACAGTAACCAGAACGCCAACTAATGTCATCTCTTAACCTACCGACAAAGGTTGTATGGAAACCGTCATGCATGTCAAGTCGTCCTTGTCCGTCACTAAAAGTTTGACGGACGAAACTCGGATTTGATTCCGCTCAAAAAGGAAAGCACGTACTACGGGCATTGTCGGAGTAACTTCTAGTTTTATGTCTTCATCTAGACTAGTAATACATTATACATTGCACAGAGATATGGTCGAACAATCTTTTAGAATAAAATCTGTCTAAACTTAATGAGGAATGTGTGTATACTTAGACTTACGGTACGATATAATCTTGTGACACAGACACTTTGAGAGCAACAATGATTTTTTGCGGGCTGCATGTTGAAATCCTGACAGTTATGTTTCTAATATCTTCTCGGTAAGTTTGTGGGACACACAGAGTTCTTGATGCTTCATAATAAATTGCCCTATCCATTCATATGTACATATCATCACAATCACAAGCTCAACATATATATGATGTTCGGAAGAAAGAAATCGGAAATAAGATGCTGCTTACTCAGAAAAGCAGTTAAAGATTCAGGAAATATTTTTTGTTTTTGTCTTACGTTTTGTTTTGGTTGGGAGAAAATGGGAGTTCAATCGAAGTCAAATATTTTTGTTGTCCAATAGCGAAAATGACTGGGCAGTCCAATGTTGATCGTCCAACACTCGCTTCAACTCGAATATTTGTATTCTATACACATCAAACATTTTTTATTTTTTGCATAACATCAAACATGGGTTATAATTCGAATTCATCATTTCAATTTACTTCTAAATTGTAGTTAAACTATAGTACTTGTGAATAAACATTCTCTCTACACACTCCTTCATTCGTGAAACAATAATGGAAATATGTATAAAGGATTTTAGAAACAGAGTTACCAGAACTGAAACTGAAAGGGTATGTTATTGCATTAGCACAATGAACTAAAAAACATCCCAAAGGTAAATGCTCTGACAAACAAAGTATCAACTACAAAGTATCAACTACTATGTAAACTATGTATACCTATATACTAATTATTGTGTAGTGTATAGTGCATTCAACACTGTGGAATCGGCATCCTATATACTGTCTTGTGTAAAATGTATAGATGTGAATACGTAATGAATATGTGAACACTAGACCCGATAAAACCAGAAACCCATCTCAACAATGAACCGAGTGAACCCAGCCGTGATAGCGAGACGAATACAAAATACCTATATACTTTTAGTACATACACAAGTATAAACACTTGAAATTGAAAGTACATTCACGAAAACCAATTCAGAGGATAAGTAAAAGTGCATAATTTGCAAACAAGTTTTCCTTTTGTATACAAGCGAAAGATTTTCTCGACTCGTAAAGGTTCAAAGTTATAGGATTCTTCCTGCTGCCAGTATTTAGTTTGCTAGTTTTGTGGTTACCGGTCAAACTTTGTCCTGTACTAAAAAGACATCTCAAATCTCAAATATTTAAAAAGTTTTGAGAACCTCTGGCTTATACACTTGAAATTGAATTCGTTATGTTTTGCATCTAATTTAATTTACAAAGGACGTATATATCCGTATAAACTGTATATATAAAATTCAAGTACAAATGGAATTTGCAATTGGACAGTGGAAGCTACGAGTTTTCAATATTATCGTGACAATAATAATTCTGTTATTAGCGGGAGAGACTTTTTCTTTGCGTTGTGATAATACGGTAAGATACTATACTTACTTGTTAGAGAACAGTTTATATGTGCATATTCTTAAATGTAACCATTTGCATTTTAGTATAGAGATTCAGTTTGTAAATTTGAATTGTGAAACGTATATACAGGAGTGTGGTAGACTGGAGAGTTTGCGAGTACAGAAGCAAAAAGAGAGGGCAGAAACTTTTCAGAGTCTCCAAGAGAAATATCCAATGACGGAAGAATCCATCCAAATCCTCAGCTTAACATTTGAAGATTTAATTGCTCAATTACAGTCCCGGCAGTTGAAATCAACTCAAGTTTTGTCAGCATACCTGTCCAAAACAATCAACGTGACAGGAGAATTTAATTGTGTAACAGAGTTCGTACCTCAAGCAATGGTATACAATTCAAATTTGATTTAAACTTAATTTAATAAACGCGCTTTTAGAGTTCCTATACTTACCTTACACGTTATGGCTTAACTGATTACTGTTTACACAGGCGAGAGCTGAGGAACTGGATAGCAATACCACCATTTCGGGGCCATACCATGGATTTCCCACGTGTGTCAAGGATGACACGGATGTCCAAGGAATGGACTCAACTTTGGGTTATTCTAGGCGTCTTTATGAACCCGCAAGATATTCTTCCGTCATAGTTAAAACTATGGAGGATTTAGGCATGATCATATTTTGCAAGACGAATGTCCCGCAGACAATGCTGAGTGCGGGCTCGGACAATCCAATCTTTGGCAGGACTCTGAATCCATTGAATAAGGACTTGACCACTGGTGGCTCAACTAGTGGTGGCGCCTGTATAGTGTCTGCTGGTGCTCTCAAATTTACTACGGGATCCGATATGGGTGGTTCGGGAAGGATACCAGCACATTATACGGGAATTAATTCATTGAAAACTACACGTGGACGACTGAGCACGAAAGGAATGCAAGCTGCACTCCCAAATCTCGTTGGAAGTATACATATGAATGAATGACTTTTAATAATTGTCGAGAGTTCTTACTTTGGGAACACCATATCAATGTCAAATTTTGTGTATATTTTCAATATTTTTCAGTGGACTCAGCGGTCGCATTATTTTCTGACAGAACAAAAACGATTGCCTCAATTTACGAATCCCTGATTGAGAATAAGAGACAAGTGGCCTATGATGTAATGACACTCCCTATACCGTGGAATACTCAGGTTATCTTAAAATAAGTACACACACCTAAATTGATCATTTTTTATGTAGGTTCACAAATTTGATTGTGGTATATATTTTCTCTTGTATATATATATAAACAGTTGTTCGAATCTAAAAATCCTTTGAGAATCGGATACTTCACGTCCTTAGATATCTTCCCTCCTATCGGAGACACTGAATTGACCATTCTAAAAGCAAAGGAAACTTTAGAATCTTTGGGTCATACTTTGGTTCAATTCAAGATGCCAGACTCCTTTAAAACTGTGGACATTTATAGTGATCTACTCACAGCGGATGGTGGGAAACATTTCAATGAGATGTTAAGAAATGACGAAATTTCCGACAGTTTTCAAACATTCAAGTTTATCCTCTCTGTACCTGCCTGGAAACGACGGTTACTCTCCCTTCTTCCTCTGCCAGGTATATACATAATTTACATTACTTGTTGTAAATTGTGTATCATCATCAAAGCTCAAAGGTTCAAATTTCAAGAGAATTGCTCTCAAGTTTGGTACTCAATTGTATGTAGAAAGATTACGGATGGCGATAAGTGCCGGAGTTGATAGTCAACGTTCGGAGAAACTTTGGAGCAAACTCGGAGAAAAAAATGTTCTAGTTGAAGAGATTCTTAAGGAAATGCAGGACAAATCAGTTGAGTTTTTAAAATTTTCTTACTTTCTGATATACTCTCGTTACGAGAGTCTCGTTGAATCTCCTCCAAGTTGAATTATTTTTTCTAATTTATATCAAATTCTATAGATTGATGTTCTGATCTCACCGACAATGCCATTTCCTGCTCCGACACACGCCATTGCACCCAATTTATTTCGTAAGTACTTACTAAATTCTTTCCGAATGTTTTCGTGAGTACTAATACAAATGTTAGTTACTCAATCAACTTGTGTGTTTCATCATAAGTCGGTGCAGCATATGCACTTGTATGGAATTTGGCCGAGTTCCCAGCGGGTGTAGTAAAATTCGGGATGGAAACTGGGCAAAACATAACTGATTACAATGACGAAGGAGATTTCATACTCAGAATGGCGAAAGATGTACGTTTTTTTGCAGAAATTTCCATTTTATAATACGAATATTTATATGTGTGCAGTGCATTCATATGTTGAAATTTTATTTTTCTTTGTATATATATAGAATATCCACAAATCAGTTGGAATGCCAATAGGTGTTCAAGTGATTTCGAAACCTTTCAAGGATGAATTGGTACTACGAGTGATGATGGAATTAGAAAATAATTACCGACCTTTAAATATCTCTCAGTCAACAGAACAATAAGTAGCAGAGATTTGGTACAAGTTTTGACAACTTTTATGAAGAGAACGATTATACTTTGTGTTACATGTATAAGCACAAACACAAAGAAACGAGGATACAGGATATAGGGCTTTTAATTTTCAAGGGGGGTTCAATAATGTACAAACTGCAATAAATAAAACAAATGTTTTACTATATATATACCGAATTTTGAATAAAATAAAAGAGCAATATGAATAAAGAAAGCAGGTTATTTGTCGACTGCTGTGTCTTACCTGAGGGTCTCTCATTCTCCATAATTCGACAGTGAATACATAAATGAAACTAGCTTCATTACTGATTTGTCTGGCATATTGTTGATTCACATTCCCGATAGAAGTTGAACAACTACTATTGAATACAAGAGGGTGAACTGAAAACACTATTGGAATGAGAGTGCACTGAATTATTACACAGAGTACGGTTGATTGTACAGCTTTACACATTTTGTCGCTTGCCAATTTTTGAATAATATTTTATTAGAAAATATTGAAATCCACTGTAGTATTATATTAGTACTTTCAGAGTTACACATATTAGCTTGACACTTTCAATCTCCGAATTATTGACATTCTGCCCAGTCCATGATGGGTAAAATAAATATGCACTGTGCTAATGGATGCACACAGTTGAACAGATGTTATACTCACAGTCACACCACCGGTATATACAAACCTTTTCTCGACTCGTAAAGTTTCAACGTTGGGATTCTTCCTGCTGCCAGTATATTTAGTTTGCTAGTTTTGGTTACCGGTCAAACTTTTTTACCAACTCTAACCATATAATATACGTATATTATATTGACAACACTGAGAAATGAAAGTGAATCTTGACGATTGAAAGTGTGATGTCAAAATCACTCAAACTTTAGCTAAACCTTCACATAGAAATTATACGGACGGGCTCACATTATAATAATATAGCAGGCATATTTTAATATGAGTTCAACATGGTGTTTTCTGACAGTCTTTGTGCGATTAGTATGTATGTATAATAAGGATGGAAGTTGACGCCAAAGTCAATATCATTTAAAGTAAGAATATATATAGGTCACAACGATAAGAAGATAAGATGGAAATTGCGAACAGCACATACGAGATAAGCTTTGTTTGCTCATGAATGAATCAACAATAAGCTTGTATGAATCTATATTTGTGCTTATTACTCATTAAAACTATGTGTATATTATAGCTTACATGTGCTTATGCCTAATCAACGATGTTGTGATTGTTGTATTATCGATTCACATAATTATACACCAAAGAATTTGACAAAGCCAGACATGTTCCACATTTAACATACAAACGTACATTGTATTTTTAATATAAAATGTTCTCTATATAGTTGTAATGGCAGGACAGACAATTAAAAAGTACAAATATGTAGACAATACATATTAGAGTATGATATTTCATATGTAGTTTTGGCAAATTAAACACCCATCACATTTTATAAACAAATAATATTTTTAAAATATCTATATACTATGTATATAAAATCTTCTAAAAGTTTCTTGTTCTTTGTTTGCTCTGCAGTAACTTCACGGAGTTTTGATTTCAGTTTTTTCAAGTCTGATAC
>JAIUND010001660.1:0-31905 GCA_034699125.1 Gisinianus flammeolus | reverse complement strand
CTCTCTGCATCTCTCTCTCTCTCTCTCTCTCTCCTCTCTGCATCTCTCTCTCTCTCTCTCTCTCTCCTCTCTGCATCTCTCTCTCTCTTTGATGGATACACAACTCTGATTTTATGATATTATCTGCATTTGAGGGATAACTTATAACCAAGGCATGAAAATAAAAGTATCAGATTCAAAGATTTCCCTAACGAACAATTAACTTGGATCATTTATTTTAATTTATATCTCCCTCAATTTGTCCACAATTTGTTCAAAGTTTCAAAAAAATGACAACTGCTCAGATGCGCATTTCCATTTTCATTCTACAAATTACGAAATGATTATCCACCACAGAAAAGGCTTCATTTTTGCAAGATATTTCGTAATCGTGGTCGTTATTCATTTATTCATTGCATGTGTTACTCATTCGATATTTTGTCCACAAACAAATCCCAAGATTTTTTGTGTCAAAAAAATAGAAGAACGAACGAACGAAGGAAAGGTCAGCCTGGTGAATAAATCTTAACGGATTCACCAAACGGAAATGGCAAACCAAACGATCCTTGAAACTTGCCCCAGCTCTAAAGAACTTTTAAGCCACACTTGATGAATTACATGGAATAAACATTAAAAACGAATAAAAGGATGGAAATTGTGGCGTAAATGAATGCCAAATGTGAGTAAGATAGGGCTGGAAATGGAGGAGACGAGACGAGACGAGATGAGAATGGTGGGGATATCAAACAGGGATTCACTCATAATTTAGAAATCCATATGGACTGCTATACAAATATTAAATATTCCAAGTCAGTTATTTTAGCCTTATATTTAATTGCAATTGGAATGCTGGAAGCCAAAATATTTTTGACACATTCGCAGCCGCAGCTTACTCTGAAACTGAATTCATTGGATTTCTCTGCAAAGTGAGTGAACTTTAACCCATGACGATAAACGATGAGGAGATACTTAACACTTAACACATTCAGTTATTCACAGAAA
Organism: Gisinianus flammeolus; assembly: GCA_034699125.1. Lineage (NCBI taxonomy): Eukaryota > Metazoa > Arthropoda > Collembola > Symphypleona > Katiannidae > Gisinianus > Gisinianus flammeolus. The sequence continues at coordinate 30,924 of JAIUND010001660.1, read as the reverse complement.
CCCATTAAAACTTTAAAACAGCTCCGTGTAAAGCGGCCAAATACCAAATTCTAAATGTACACATCATTTCAATCTGCAATAATCTGCATGCATGTCGAGAAACGCACGAAGAGAAGAAACACCAGACAAAGGAGCGAAACAAGAGAAACATGACGCTGGATCCCACGTAAAATCTAGATGGCAATTAAAACCAGCCTCACATAGACACAGACACAGGCCAACCAAATTGGAACACAAACAAAATCGGTAAAACAAAAAAATAAGGGTGGTTGGTTGAAGGGTGCGGAGAGGAGAGACGAGCAAGGAAAAGAGAGGACGGTTTTTGGTTAAACTGAATTGGAGATGTTCCTTGATAATGTTCGGAGTGCGTGACAGATTGAGTGAAAGATGGCCATTGGGAAAGAAAGAGAGAGGCCTAAATATTATATTAAATGGAGCTTCTGCGACGCGACGCACAAGATGCAAGTCAGTCGATAGTCGATTGTGATCTGTACTGGAGCAACGTGCTCGCAGTTTGCACACACATAATATACCTATAATATATGTACCATGTAAATACCGAACGTCTGTTTACCTCATTCCTCCACTCACTCGCTCTCTCCTATTTCTCTCCATCAATTTAATTTATTAGTTTGTCGGTCGAGAACCAAATACATGTTAAGTGTATGAGGATTGAGGATACGAGACGGAGAGAGAGAGAGACCCGCCCACGCACATATAAAAACTCTCCTCGTCGACGACTCTTCTCGACTTTTCTGGCCCGCTATAATTAGAGAAGAAACGCAGCCTTCATATTTTCTCTATACGCACTTTCATTTTCTCTCTGCCTAAAAATACTTGCATGGATTGAATGGAATGCGTGTAAATATTCTAAATCACCTCAACTCACTTCCTTTCATTTCATTCTCATAAGACAAAAAAAATATTTACCAGATAAAAGTTTTCAACTTTTCCTGCATTTCAGATTCAAATTGTTGAATTTATGGTGTGAGTGAAATGTAAATTGGGAATTAAGGAAGTTCACACAGGGAAACAAAAGTTGTAAGGTTTTTTCAGAATGGTGGGCCAAATATTCATGGATCAGCACGAAGTGATCATCGTTTATCACGATTCGCAACTTGAGTCTTTTCTGTTCAAGTTTTAAATTATCAGTAAACCGATGCGAATTTCCGAAATGAAATAGGAAAATCTATGTAAATTTGTTTTGGTTGGTATGAAATGAAACTTGGCTCAAGTCCCCTCCTGCAATGGACCAATGGAGCGAGCGTGTGCTCCCTTACAAGCAAATTTGTTGGAGATTCCTCACGACAAAACATAATAACAGATAAATCAATAACAAATTTAAATGTCACACGATGTGACGTTCGTGGGTTTTTCTTGACTTTTACATGCGTTTCATGCTTTCTTCCTTTCTGTCGTCCTTTCTTTTCCATTTCTGGTCTGATTCAGACTCATTCGTTCGCTCGTTCGTTCGTTCGTTCGTTTGTTGTGTGCACGATGAAATTAAGCGAGTCGTAAACTGCTCCCTCTCATTTTCCCACGCTTTCATGCAGCCACCACAATGAAATGTGAGCCTCCAGACGATCACCACGAGTTTAATTCCGTTTACAATCTTTCAATGTAAGTACAAAGTCCCGTATTTGTTTCCTTGTGAGTCCTCAGCAACTCGGACGACAGATCAAATGGTGGAATTCTCGCATAAAATGCAATTTTGGTCATTAAATATTAAATATATCGTTGGAAGCGGAAGAGGAGAAAAAAGAACATGTAAATTGTAGGAATGATGGAGTGAGGCAGTTGGTATTGTTGGTAAGGTAAACGCCATGATGTCAGAACGAACGTGCCCATGGGGACATTCTTAAATGTAATTGCATCAAGTGGGAATTTCAGAGCGACTAAAGGCGACGAGCGGAGTTCGTTCCTTTTTTCCTTCTTTCCCCTTAATTCTTCTTGCTTGGTTACTCACTCCACTTTTATTTAAAATCATCATTTTGTTGCCATTTGCAAGATGTACACGAGTTGAAGAACTACAAGTAAAGTGGCGAATATGTATGTATGGCGACTCTATCGAAATACTACGAGTTGGAACACGTAAACATTATTGTTAGTAGAAGAGAGAGAGAGAAAGAGAGAGAGAGAATGAGTGCGAGCAGACACTGACATGTAAACTGAGTATCTGCATGTACAGACAAATAAATATCCATTCTATAATTCTATCGATGGACTGATGGACGGATGTGCTCAAGCAAAATTTCAAGTTGTGGGTTAAATTGCGGACGAGTGAACGGAGCAAGGAAAAACGCTTCGGAGAAGGAATGGACAGTTGGGATGATATATTGCCTGCCTCTCTTTCTCCATTTCTCTCTCTTTCTCTCTCTCTCTCTTGACTCGGTATAATTACGATTCTCCCTCGATGCCTCCATTACCTTGATGCAATATGCATTCTTGATTTTATTCATTCAGCCAAGTCGACAGCATCTGTAATCTCCATCCTACAGAACAGACAGACTCTGCTGCAGTAAACTATGACCACTCGTAATTTTCTCGATTTTCAGGTATTTCACTAGTAAAATCTGTTGAGGGAATCCTCGTTATTGCACTTGGAATGCAAAAAAATGTAACCTTTGAAGTCCAAGAACAATATTCATCCACCAATCCATCGCATCAAAATGCAAATCATCCGAACTTTAACTTGAGGATATAAAATGAGCTGCTAAGTAAACTTGTGGAGCTGTACACAAGTAACGTAACGTAACATAAGTAAGGATGTACACATCTCTGTCTATATTCCATTAACCCTATTCAATCTCCCCATCTTTCATCTTTCTTTTATCCGTCTGAGTGAATCTGTCTCTCTGTCTCTCTTTCTCTCTCTCTCGCTGTCTTAATACCTATCTGCATGTGAGTCTTCCGCTCTTCACAATTCCACATCATGGCAGAGCCCATCGTTACATTCCGACATGAGTTATTGTATGCACGAAAAACGTAAATACGGAAAGGGATTTCAAATAGGAACGCATATTAGCTTGTTGTTGTTGTTACCTGTTGCACAATTGACTATTCACTCACATAAAGTGAGTCACTTTACATACGATACGAAGACGAGGAACATGAATTCCCGTACGGAGGATCTCACGTTTTTTGTATCCATGAAGGTGTCACACGGATTGACCTCATCACTAAACGCACTAAACGATGAGGACCGACCGACCGACCATCGTCATTACCAATAAGACAATAATGGGATAAAAACTCTGTTCGGCTCAATTCTAAACTTTTGGGTGATCTCGGACCCAAATCCAACTTCTTTCTATGCATATTTAATGTTTTATAGTGCACAGGATAAGCGACTCAAATGTCGTATCATTTTACTCCAAGCAAATATTTCCCATCATATCATCATTATCTGTACTTGAACAACGAACGACAAGTCCATCACATGTGTGTTCACTGTTCAGTTGACTCTTCACTTTGCATCAACAGTCAATTTCAAGAATCAACGCTGTACGTACACTTTTTATTCCCTCGACGACTCCTCACAATGCCAAATATCTATAGAAACACCTAATGACCGAAACCTGAATCTTGAGAATCGTCCATGCATCAGCACGTTGCACGTTCAAAAAGTTTTTGTTGCTGTTGTTATTGTTGTTGTCATTATTTATTCTTCCTCGTCTTCTCTTCTGATGTCCGTAGATTTCATGTGCATTAAGTTCTCTGCCTTCTAACGTTCTAACTTCTACCAGAAAACAGAGGAATTCTCCACAGCCCTCGAATATCGCACAACCAACTTGACATTTCATCTCAAAATCTCAACGCTTCACTTGAACGAGTAAAACTAAATGACAACAACTCAGAGGAGCAAACTATTCAGCCATCACGTTAGACTGCATTGCATATTATATTTATTATGTCAAATATCTTGTGTTATGTTAATGAATTGAGCTGAGATTTTGATAATTTTGTGACAAGGGAAATTTTCGCAGGGTAAAGAAATGGAGCTGCGATGGGTGACGGGATTTTGTTGTTTGTATTGTTGTTTAGTTGTTGGGGTGCAAGTTGTAACTGTCGTGTCGTACATTATCAAATGGCTCTACTTAATGTGTATGAGCGAAACACGTGGACGGACTGAGACAGAGCATCCAATACAATACAATACAGATAGTTCCCATCTCATTTGCATATTCATGTGGAATATTGTGGAAGTGAATGTGGAAAGGGATGGAGATGGAAGGCCGAATTATAATACCCAACAACGTGACCAATGAGAATGACCACGGCTTCCTAATTATTCCTTCACATTTCTCCTTCTCTTCTTCTTCTCTTCTCTTAATCTTATTCTCTTCTGGTCCTCGGCTGCTGCTGCTGCATTTGCTGATGGAAATTCAAATTCAAATTCAAATGTAAATGCCATACGGCAGAGGTGAGAATTAATAATTTCACATTTGAAATTCACTCGAGTGGTTGCTGGTGGATGTTCGAGTGAGGCGCCCTGGGGTTTTACATACCGACTGACTGACTTGACTGACTGACTGACCGACCCAGAGTTGCCACTAAACATCCACGGAAACTCCAAAGTCACAGAAACGCATGTACAGAGTACAGATACGAAGGAATAGACATGAATATGAAGCCCATCAACTAAATCTCCTGTTAAAGTTACACACTAAAGCTGCCAATTCCATTGTGATTTTCTCCCCAGATATTTTCATTTGTTATAATGAAATGTGCACAGATTGGTCATTAAAAAGAGTAATTAATATGCATTGATTCGTAATCATAATGAGATTTATTCATTGATTAGAGTGGTGGAAATTAAATTGCGGTCACTCGCACTCCGCCCCATCCAAGACAAAGAATACGAATGAATGAATGGTCAATTGAAATGTGTTATTGGGGAATTTGTAGACATGGTGTTTGTCGTCTCCCTTCACACGCACACTCACGCTCACACATACTATGCACAGATACAGATAAATACACTCCTCACAGAAATCCGCAGATGAATGAATGACTACAGCAATAATATATTCGTCCATAGATGAATAATTATTAATCTTTCATTTGGCTTGACAGCAATTATTGTAATGGATCCTCCTCAGCTCAGATCGGTTCCTCTTGGCTTTGCAACAATCAATCCCCCCGTATTCAAACTATCTATATACCCTCACCCTCATCGTAATTATCACAATTATCCCCTCCTCCCTCCAATCCCTTCAATTACAGGAATTGGTGCATTTTCTAGAGAATTTAGGATCTTTATATGGACTGCTGAGGAGTCGGAAGTCGGAAATCGGAGTAAGGAGAATCTCCAACGAGTATAAAAAAAGTCAACTGGTCTCCATTTTTACACATTCGAGAAAAGATTATGAACAATTCTTGCACTCGTCGTCAACCACTTACTTGTAAATCTTAGAGAGGAATGAAAAAACGAATTAATGGATCGCTTTGGGATAGGAAAGATGTTGAATTGGCTCGCATGGGAACGGAATCATCGAGAGTCGATGGGATGAGAAACTGACACGGGATTTATTCTTATAGTCTTTCAATTAATTAAACTCCTTTGAACTTTTCCGAGATTTTTTGAGATGCAAAATTCAGGCTATCGCTTTTAAGTAAATAAATACGTAAATGTAAACGTCTCTAGAATCTCTGTAAAATTATTACTTGAGGCGTAAAAGATGACATTTTAGACGATGGCGACGGATTTCATTTCACAAATTTCCACTTAAAAACTCTTTTTTATGGTACGTCGAGATTGTTGAGAGATGAAACCTGAAAGATGAGGAAAGCAGTAAAAAAGCATGCACCAACGGACCGAATACATTAGATGAAATAGAGAAGAAACAGACAGAGAGAGAGAGAGAGAGACTACGTCGTCACCTGCCCATTCAATTCATTCAGGGCATTCACAACACTTGCGTTTTTGCACATGGGAGAAAATGGGGAAAAGCGTGTATGTACATATCAGTACATACGATAGATTATGCATTATGCCCGACGACAAAGAGAAGGAGAGATGAAAATGAGCGAGTTAAATTTAACAATGCTTCATGGCATGAAGGTGAATTCTGGTAGAAAATCAGTGGCAAGCTCAAGATTTGCAAAACATACGCCGTCGTGGTGATGGGAAAGTACATGAATACTCTGGATGGATGACAAGGGTGTCGTCGGGGGGGAAGGGGGGGAAGGGGAGGGGGAGGCAAGAGCAGACTTGTGAAAGAAACGTTGGGAATTTCTTAGTAGGGATCGAGTCCAAATTAATTTTGAAGTCATGCTGCCGTGCAATTGTTCAGCCTACAATTACGATTACAGTTGACACCTCCAGATTGCATTAGAAAATTGAATAATCATATTCGGTAATTTGGTACCTAATTTCCTTACTACCGTCCGTCCGTCCGTCCGTCGGCATTGAATAGTAGCAAAACAACTCCAACTGACTGCCAATGTGTGGAATTCTGTACATAATTTCAATATTTCTACATTTGTGTACAATAATTGTTATCTTGACGATTGTTGGCTGTTCTGTTCTGTTGGACTGTGGTTTCATTGCAATCCCGCCAATTCATCTCACTCCCGATGAGAATGTGAAAAGGGTTTGGACAAAAAGGCGCGTCCTCTTCGTCTGCGACAATCATAATTATCATTATCTTTTTGAAATGCAAAGCAGCGGCAGTTCGTCCTTCTCCAACAACTCCATTCCATTTCATCCCATAATGAATGATTCATTGTCTTTACAACTGCATCTGCACTAATCTGCAGACGGACGGACGGACGGACGGACGGATATCTTGATAACGTGGACACTTTCCCATCATCTACGAAACTCTGATGGATCCACGTGTGTGTTGGTTCGGTTCCTTCATTCGTACGTTAAGTACGATACATTCGTTTGTTCGTTCGTAGGGAGTATTGAAATATCAAAATATCTTATCTCTCTCTCTCTTCATTCTACAAAGTATGTAAACTCTAAACTCTAATCTCTTGACTCTAAACTCTTTTACTCTTCATTTCTGAGGACTTGTGTGCATTTGTCGAAAAATGTAACGTAGAATTGAAGGAATATTAGTTCACATAAATAATGTGCTCATTTACATGTCATTTCCATTCCTTTCTTCTACATATATGTAGTTGAGGATGGGGAAATGAACATGAATATTTCCAACTCCTCCGCTTCCTTTTCTACACATTGAGGAATTAAATATTAAATTTTGGAGCTTGGATTCGTCTCGTGTAAAAGTTGTATTTGATGGGACAAACAATGGGGAACTAATCTCAAGTCATGATTTTGAAATTCATTCAGTGCGGTGTAACGTAACAAATCCTTTGGATACGCAATCCTTATTGGTGCAAATTCTAAACAGTAATTTTAATATTCATTTATTTTTATGTGCACACAATCCATTTTTCTTGTTTCTCCTCCTCATTCTCATTCAGTTTCATCATGCCATCACATCACATCACTCCCATGCTGATTGACTTTTTATCGCGTACAACTAGGATTTCCTGGGATTATTGCTACGACTCCACTTTTGCACATTGGATCTGTTCTGTTGGATTCTATCCTCAGAACCATCCCCAACTTCCGCTTTCTCCCTGGGCAATCCCTTTCCTTCACATCTGCCTGCTCCATTTCAACGTTAAAAAGGCTTTTAAGTAATCCTATGCCTGCGATATTATTTATTACTATTATTACACTCGGGACTGTGGGTCTGAACGTACGATGACGACGACGACAAGGACTTTCATATGAACGCTAAAGAAAGCCTCCACGAGTGCTCGAGCTATTTTGGTACATTGAAAAAGCAGATGGACAGGAGAGAGAGAGAGAGAGAGATTTTCAAAGTTGGGGTGAAGATTTCATGTAGAGAGGAAATTGAAAAGTGACTTCTTCCATATACGAACAACAAGACGAAGCAACATTTCTAAATTAGAGCCAAATGTTCACTTCCTCCATTTCCTTTTCTCGCTCTCAACCAACTCGTTTGAATTCCCTTGGTTTACGTTAACATTTACATTTACATTTACGGATATGTTCATGTCCAACCAACTCATTGGATTTCTCCTCTCTCTCTCATTCGCATCCTCCTTTTAATTCTTCCCTCCCGATTCCCTATCAAATGCATTACTGCACTTTGTAATCCTTCAAAATCCTCATCTTCTGTCTGCTTGGTTACGTTACAACTCGTTTTGATTTGTTGAGACAACATAATTTAATAATTTCATTATTTGATTTGCCCTTCGTCAAGCCCAGCTGATGAAAACGAGAACATGAATGAAATCCTATTTGCATCTGATCTGAATTCAGAAAGTATGACCATAAATTATTTGATTCATCAACAATGTATATAAAAAGGTTTTCTTGTTGCAAAAACCTGTTGGTTTGTGTTTAATTTTTAATTTAATATGCAAAGTTTTATCCAAGCTTAACAAAGAAAGGCTAATGGATTTAAAGTGCTGAGAAGATTTTGTTGCTCCAGATAAAATAAGGTGTACAGAAACATACTCTGTATAAGATCGACTCACAATCAATCCCTCATTCACTCACTCACACTCACTCACTTGGCAGCGTACGGGTAGGTTTAATCTTGTAACAGGTTCATCTTCAAATGGGGGAAATCCTTGTTTTAGTACAATAAAATTCAGCTCCTACGGGTTGTTTAATTACCTACCAACCAACCAGAATGGTGTAAATCCAGTCATTTAACGCTTCATTTCGTTGCCAATCCCAGTTCGTTGCAGTAGCGATGAAAGAATGAGTGCATGTTTGCAAATGGCATGAAATAGACAACTCATAATCAGAGGATGTGCATTTAGATGTGGACAACCCATATCATTTCCCTTTGCAAAGAGTGAGAGATCTTGGTCATATTTGTAAACGTAACAAGGTTAACATATCCTCATTATATATTGTGCTTTATGTGGGTAGTGGGTATAGGTACCTGAGTACCTGTACCTACGGCCCACCTCTCTCTTTGCATACTCTCTCCCTTTCCCTTTCTCTCTCTCTCTCTCTCTCTACTTGACAGTTCCTATCGCTTTCCATTTATAAATTGCTGCAATGGATGTAATGTATTGCCTAATAAATAGACAGACTGTGCGTATATTTAATGGTCAGATGCATTAGCTAAGGTGAACGAGAGTGGATTGGACTGTGTTTATGGCTGCTGCTGGACGGACGAGGGAGAATTCAAATGACGGGAGAGGAGTGCTCATGGAACATATTATGTTATGTTATGTTTTATGTTACATACGGGTGTATTGTATTTATATGGTAGATATCTAGATATTATGGATTGTGAGTTTTCACTGTTGTTTGGGTTGGTGTTGGTGTTAGTGCGGGGACTGTGACTTGAGACTTGTGAGGGTGCATGGCATGGCATGGCATGTTCCTTTCCTTTCCTTTAGTTCATTCAGTCTGGATCACCTAATGAAATGTGAAATGTGGTAACAAAAACTACTGATGAATAATACAAGTCCTGTTAGAGCTGTAAATAATCCGTTTTTGCTCCGAACGAGAAACCTTAATGAATAGAATATGAATCCACTCGCTTGCATTGCCCGTCTCATCTGTAACCAACCGACGAGCGAACGAACGAACGAACGAACGAGCGAACGAACGAGCGAACGAGCGAACGAGCGAACGAACGAACGAGCCAATGAAACATGCAAAGACAGACAAGTAAACCCGGGTGCATGTGATGATGATGATGATATTAATAATACCAAGTTAAACTCTCCACCACGCAAACAGTCGGTCAGCTACGCACAGAAAAAGGTAGCGAGAGAACCAACCAATCCGTTTTCAATGCCCATTAGCATCTCTACATTTTCTAGGGTTTCCCTCCTCGTGTTTCCGCCGTGCAATCAGTCCATTACTTTATCACTGAAATTTCATCAATGTGTGTGTGCGCGCACTCCACACCCTCCACTTTCTTTACTTTTCCATCATCAAAAACCTCACCAAAACCTTTATTGACTTTTCATTCGAATTTCAGATTTAAATTCACGCACAAATGCATGAATTTAATGCAAATGCATCTTCACCTTTTTTACACTCTCCGATCGTGAATTGCGTTACAATTTAAAATGACAAAATGGAAGGGCGAGCGAGAAAGTGAGAGAAAATAGACACGCAAAAACAGTGTAAACAATGAGCATTTAACTCGATGATGAGAAATGACATTAGACAATTAGTAAATGAAAATTGCATTGTCGTCTATACAAACAAAGATGAGATATAGTGATTGAAAGTAAGTCGTATGAGAATGGGATGGAATATATAATATATATCACGTAGAATTGAACAATCCAGTTTGCTTTGGGCTCTCAATATATATCTGTCATTATCTGTGTGTAGACCTAGAATTATTTCAAGTATTTTGTTTTTTCCAAGTCCCTAAAAATTAAGGCAAGAGATTTCATATGGTGGTGAGTTTGATGGCTAAATCACTCCTCTCCCAATTTCGATAGTCTGCCGCTATGCCAAGGCAATTCAAATTTTTTCATACTTTTTAATGGTCGAGATATTTGTGTTTTTCTAAATGTCTATGAAGAAGTTGAAATATTTGATGTTCGATTCCGCCGCAGCCGTTTGAATAAACAAAACAGGCTGACTAGAGACTGGAGACGGACTCTCCTTCTGCCAACTATCTGACATAACATGGAAAATGAAATAAAGTAAAAAGAAGACATGGAGTAGAAGCAGAAGTTGAAGTAGAAGCAACGAGAACGAGATACAATTTAGAGAGATGCTAACGAACGAACTATGCCAAGCGGGAAAGTTTTGAAAGGACATCAACACGAGATTTTACGAGATCACAGAGTTAATTTATTTCCTGATAGAATCTCAAACGAGCTGACGAAAGGAATGAGAAACTTTCGAGTACAGAATCTCCATGAGTTTTTGAAGGGCATGTGGACGCATAAATGCAAAATAAAACAAATTCATTGGAGAAGTGAATCAAGTCGCTCACTCACTCACTCACTCTCATTCTCATTCTCCTCGGATATCTACAAAACAAAAGGAGAAGGAAAAAATTGGAATTAGATTGCAGAAATGTAGTTGGCTGGAGAGTATGCGACGGCATGAACGTGAACATGAACATTGTGAACACCTTCCCCATTCGCCATGCATAAACCAAATACATTTCTCAGCTCCAGCTTGACATTCGGACTTTTATAGGGCTTTGTCGACTCTTTTCTCTTTTCCTTTGGTCTCTTGTCTTCTGTCTGCTTGAGCTCGAGTATTTATGTTGCTAAGACCAGGATTTTATGCTGTTTTGAAATGCACAGCACACGTGTCTCGTTGTCTACTCTACACACAGCCGTCAACTCGACAGTACTCGACACACAAACAGACACACAGACACACCACACAAAATCTGTTTAGTATTTCACTTGGAATCAAGTGGGGGAAAAAACTCGCTCGTTTCCATCCGCAACTTGATATGCAATAAGGAAAAAATCCACACCAAAATAAAAACAAGAGAGAAAATATCCCAGTGAGCTTCCACTGTGTACGAATCACGAATTTACAATAGTCGAATGAATTTCTTGTGGTAATGTGATTTCAAACGTGTAAGACAAACCTTAAATGTAAATGATATGACGTTGATAAAAATTAAAAGCCTTTTGGTTTTCAACAAAAACTAAAAAAAAAAAAAATGCAGGAGAACTGAAAAGTAAGAAGGGATGGAAAATATTACGCAATTCCTCTCGTTCTCTCTCTTTATCGCTCTCTCTCTCTCTGTCGACTTTAAAATCACAAGGTATTTGTACTCGCATTTATAAAACGGGCTGCTACTTTGCGAAATGAAATCCATTTATTTTGTTGAGATTGGAGGAGTGCGTTGGGATGAGAAAGTTTATGCGTGTCTGTGCGTGTGTTTGTGTGTGTGTGTGTGCTGGGCTGGCTCACTTGGCGCAAGGAACAGTTCTTTGAGTTCCCCGTTCCATTTTTTTGCAATGGTGAATATTTTGCCTCGTTCTCGTCAATTAGTCAACGTGGTGGCTGGCTGGAGTGGAAGGCGGAGGAGGGATGAGATTAAATGGGCACATAAATATCAAACGCGTCAGGAGGAGATGGAGCTGAAACGAAGGAATTCCGTGGGTACACACCAATAAAGTTATAACGTTAATTAACCAACAGTTGACTCCCTGGAAGTCCAAATACCTTGCGATTGCTTCTCCGTTGTTATAACTAGGAACTAGATAGATATGCAATAGTAAATCGTAAATAGTATGTATGTGGGAAATGCAAGGAAGGAGCGAGTAAATAGTAAATATGTAGTGAGATAACTACGGTTCAATGACGATCCCACCAACACCAACACCAACAGTAACTTGTAATCTTGTAAAGTCCATGCTTTAGCAGCCCGACTCTGTCGTCATCGTAGATAAAAGTGGGTACACAGTTACACACACAATACACAAGTAAAATGTACCCGAAGACTTTGACTGTATTGAAGAGAGCAAGCCAAAAAACCGCCACGTGTATCGGGATAAAAACAAGCGTTTCCAATCCCTTCTCAATTTTGAATGCAAGAAAAAGAAGGAAATAATAAGAGAATAAGAACGGACGGACGGACGGACGGACGATGGTATTATCAAGTTGGCAGAAGAATATGCAGAGTAATATCACAGTGAGAAAGGGAGAGACTTTTTCAGTGGTGTAAACATGCAATCAACGGAGGGCGAGCATTTTTTCAATGCTCCATACGCATAAATGTGTATTGTTGTTCCTGGTGTAATAAACCGTCCCTCTCTGTTTCAAAGAGTAACAAAAAATAGACGAGAATACAAGAATGCGTGTAATATAACAGGACAATATAGGTAGAGTAGAGACTAGAGAAGCATGGAAATATAATCAAGTCATCCATATGAAGGTCTGAACACTGAACACTGAACAGTGCATGAAGGGAACCCGTAACCTGTACATATACAAATAAATAAGCATCTCTCTCGCTGGTGAAGACGTGTCTGTTCTGTTCTGTCTGTTCTGTATGTGTGTGCTCATCTAAATATAATGACTGAGGTTCATTTTGAACCTCAAATTCTATAGAGCCTTCATTAGGCTGCATTACATTACATTAAATTCCGTCCAGCTTTTTCTGTCCAGCACTTTCAAAAAGGTCTTTGGCATTCATAGCTTTGTCTACACACAAATGCGTGTTACAGAACAGACTCTGTTACACTGTTACTCTGTTACTCTCTGTTACTCTGTCTGCCTCCTTGTACAATGTCCATAATAATATACCCAATACTGTGTGTGTGTGAATGTAAAAGTTACCAAAACATGACAGGCCGGGAAGGTACTTGGTTTCTTTCAAGGTTGATTTCTTTTCACTTCCAGCCAATGCGCACACACACAAATAATGTACACACACACACACACACACATCCTCACAGCCTTCAATTCCACCTGAGCCTGTGGAAAACTGTTCCATCTTGTGTGTGTATGTGTGTGTGTGTTTGTGTGTACATTCAAATCCGAATATGTGAAGGTGGATAGGGAATGGAGAATAGAACGTGGATCACAGTCTACATCTCCACAGTTGGCTTCCTTTGTCTCTCTCTCTCTCTGTCGTGATTTTTTATATATATAGGACCGACACAAACATGGGAGATTTGGGATGTGAAAGGGGAAGAGGCGAGCGAGTGTTTGAGTTGAGTTCTGGACAAATCATTAATAATCTATAAAACCATCAATGTCTTCCATCGCCAGGACTCCTCAATACTGAAACTGAATACCCTGCGTAACGTGGTGATGGTGAAATCCAAGTCAAGGGAAATTGTAACGAGCGCAAGGGCTCATTACATTCATATAAAACATACAACTGGCCTCGCTAAGCTGCTCACACGGAGAACAAATGAATGAGGCAAAAGCTCCAAACCAGACATGAACGGACCAGTTTTTTTAAACTTTTATATATTTCCCTCAAACTGAACAAACATCTTTTTTCAACTCCCACTTTCAATATAATATTAAAAAATATTCCCTGGCGTTTCTAGCAGTTGGTAAGCAGAATTGCCGACTTTTCTCTTCTATTATGAACTACGCATTACGCAAACACTGAAAATGGTTTAGTTAATAGAAATCGGGGCATGACAATCAAGGCCCATTACATACTTCCAGCCTGATCAATCATATTTTGGCCGTACTCAGTTTGTAATATGATGTTTTTAGATGGGTCAAAGGTGGGTCAAATTTTGGGGGGTGGGGAGGAGGAGGAGGAAGGAGTAACGATATTGATTCATTATTACATTACTCGGACAATCCGTTAATCCGTTTGTCCTGCCGAATTTAAGAAGACACAAAATGGAGCAACTCTCATAAATTATGAAAGGAGGTTTGGGATCCAGGTTTGATGTTTGATTTCTCCGTATTGTCCTTCCACAGAGGAATGGGAAATTATTGTTTTTTATATTAATGAAGAGAAATGGACGGAGAAACATGAAATGAAACGTACTGCGGCGTTTGCAGTCCATCATTTGTCTACAATTCTATAGATATATGAGACATGTGTGACAGTGTCTCAATGGCAATGTGAGAGCGAGAGCTTTGTGAGGGCAAACATTCAAAAATATTACCTCGGCCGTTTATCAAATGGGATTTGTACTCGAATAACTGATATCTTTGGGATTTGGAAAGTGGACTGTGTCCCCGCAGTTCAACCGCTATTATTCCGTATCGTCTGATTGTGAGACGATTCGTCTCCATCTCCATCCGATATCTTGACCTCACAACGGATCATGTAAATGTAGCCAAAACAGTTTTTGTCCGACTTTTTCCAGGCAAAATGAGTAAAATTTGATTTCAGATTTGGTCATGCACGAAAATGGAAAAGGCACAATATAGAAATATTTAACAACTTTTGTATTCAATCGCAAGAAAGGGCTGCGTAGAATTTGATGGAATCTTGTAAGCATTTACTATTAACGGTAACTAAAAACTATTTATCTACTGATATGTGGGATGTGGTATTAACGCCTAGCTATAGAAACAAGTTGCACTTTATCATGGGATCTGATTTAAGTCTATGCTGATTTGAAGTTGTAATTTAAGTACTCAAAAGTTTCAGCCTGACGGTTTGGCTAGGGATAACGATAAAATAAAGTAGAGGACGACCGGAAATTGCCAGTTTATTCTAAATTATGGTACTTACATTGTCTGAAGTCTGAAGGAGGGAGAAATGCTCTTTCTCGGGTTGATTTCAATGAATGGATTAGTGTAGAATAAATATTTCACTCAAACACGATGTAGTCACTTAATTTACCGACAAAACCATATACAAAACACAATCACAATCACAAATTCAAGGAGTTTCCAATAATGTACAAATGGATGATTGAGGAACGTCGTCTAGAGTTCTCTCAGGAATACATATTTGATCAAGTGGTTCCAGTTGGCAAATGATTATGAACCATCATTGTCGTCCGTCACTCCGTCACACATAACGGGGAGATTGGGGAAAAGGGAAATGAGACAAGGACAACACAGATAACATTCACTTTTTTGGAGGTGGATGAAATGAAGGGACGTTCGGTGAGCAAGTTCCGTTTGGATATCGTGCACTAAATCAAAAACATTTGAAGCTGTCCAGACGAAAGAGAGATTCAGATGGGCACATTTAATGGCCCTGGTTGAGGAGTGTGAGGGAAATCCTTAAATGATTCCACAATGTAAATTAACGAAGAAAAGTAAGAACCCAAAAACGGAATGGAGAAATGTAGAGAGAGAATGATTTCCCCACTCTCACTCTCACTCGGGATGGCACTCTCAAAATGAGCGTAATGAAACACAGGCCACTGGACAAAAATGATTAGAGATAAAATTAAATGGTGTTTGGTGAAAATGACACGATGTCTGTCTCACAATCAGACGGTGAACTGAAGGACACTCAAAGAAACGGCACCCTTGACAATATTTCTGTGTGGAATCAAATGTATTAGACATACCTAATAATACAACCAAAATAACCGAGTGTGCTTGTCTGTGTGTTTGTGAGTGCGAGTGGAGCTCAACTCGAAGGAGTGAGGCGATGGTGGTGATGATGATGATGGTGAAAGTCACACTTGCTTGGGATTTTAAACGACGACTGGCTGCTTCCAACTCACCTTTGTGAATGAACAGCTCGCGAGTTTAGAACTCTTCGCCGCTCTAAACTAGAAGGAGAAAAGGAACCCTCGGCCGACCGACCGACCGACCGACATACATATGAAATGAAGATATGAACATGAACGCACAGGCTGGCTGGATGGATCTAAATCTAAATACATATTATTCCACTCTACACAGTCCACACTTCACACGCTCTCCTACGTACATTTATATATATTTAATATTTTATGCATTTGCCTGAACGAATAGGTATATGTGTGGATGGATGGATGGATGGATGGGCAACTACACAACTACTTATGTAAACATGTAACTCACCACAACGATACCAACTCTATTTACTCTTTTTTCAGCTCCTTTGAGGCTCCAACAAGGAAAGGCTGGAGCTACATTTTACACATACATAACTATAGTATGTATATTTTGAATAATTTCCATTTCCATTTAGTTATGTTTGCCATAAACCCTAGTTTGTTCCTTCTAATCCGTAATATCTGAAGATTTGCCGAGTAATTATTCACACCGTGTCGTCATCCATGTTCAACTGCGGTATCATTTGTTTGTCAAAACCAATTTCCCTCGCCCTTCTCACATTCCAATATCCAGATTTTTATAAAAAAAAAATACGCAAAATACATTCTTCATAAACAAGGGAAAATGTACAATTAATAGACTCTGAATTAACGACGATCAGTAAGTTTTCCCTTTTGCAACAAGAATGAAAGCACGAAATGTATTCTCCGTGCACCGCAATATTTTCGAGAAAAATCTGTCTAATTATTATCCACGAAATTAATGATAGTCATTGGAATTGGAATACAATTTTTGATGTTTGTACTTAATTGATTTGATGGTGGGGGAGGGAAGGACAATTTAAGGACGCTCGAATCCTCTGCACTCCAACTCATCCTTTTTCTTTGCTATCGTTTTTGTGTCCTTCCTTCATTTTTGACTTTTTTTACCTATGCAAAATGTGACAACATTTTTGTGCTGGCATGCAATGCAGGATCTGATCTGATCTAATCGTGAGCACAAATCAAAACCATATTTAGACGCATAAAGTTGTAAGCGAACATTTCAAGGTTTTGTTTTAACTCTAGTCAGATTTATAATTCATTAGTGAGAATTCAAACTTTAAAAAATATAAAAAGCTTCACAATCACTTACTGCGTTTTGGAGAAGAAATTGTAATGGAAAATCATGTGGAAGAATGAATATGAGAGAACTATAGTCAAGTTTTTATGCAAGCAACGGGAAAACAAGTGGAAAAAATGTCTAGAAATGTTTGTAAATCAGTCGGTAAAATAATTTTCACACCCCAAAATGGGAGAAATCAAGCACGTGCAAGGTGCAAAGTTTGACTCGAGAATTGAGAATGGCCCTCTAATTGCTCACACATGGTTTTCTAGTTTCCATTTGAGAGAGATTCTCTCTTCAAAAATCAAATATGCACCTACAGTCACATTTACACTTAGTTTATACGCAGAACAGAAAAAAGGCCAAATGAAATAGTTCTCTCTCCCTCAAACTATTGCAATCCTCGCTTCTTTTTGAATATATATCATGTCAGAGTGCGTTTTGCAAATGGTTCCAAAAGTTAAGTTCGATGTGATTGATGGGTTGGTTGGTTGGTTGGTTGGGAATTTGGGGATCAGATGCAAATTGTGGGTTCGGTGAAGTGTTCCTTCACCAAGTTTCGCAGCATCAACTGTTAAGTAAAGGAGATGACGAGTGGTCTTTATTAGTATTTTTGGTTATGGATGCACAATGTTTCACTTGCAAAATCAAAGTACAGAGTGTAAGAAAAGAGTGTCAATATTGTTTAAAATTTAATATTATTTATATATGTGTATATTCGGTAAGATCTCTGATGACGCGCATCTGTCAGAAATGTCCATACCTCCAAATTATCATCTTTAATAAGTTGGGGATTGGTTTTGAAAAGAATCAACAAGTTTAGGTGAGTGCATGTCGTCCATGTGCTGTGAGCTTGATTGGAACTGGGGTAAATTACGATATAACTTATTTCCCTCACAACACAAACTAATTTACCAGTTTACGATGCCAGACAGTTCCCATTTTCTCTGTATATCAATTGGCATGAATGAACTCTTGGTTATGGACGGAATGAGGAATACATTCCCACATATATGTATTATCTAACGAATCCTGATGACAACAAGAATAAAACAGTCAGAAAGACTAAAATTATTCAAAATCAAATTGATTGGTTTTTGGTATTGAGATAATCAAAAATTATGAAATGTTAAATGATCACAAAAAGCCTTGGAGGGTTTTCATTTTTATTTTTCATCCCTCCTTAATTTTATCTTGGATCCGTACGAAAGATTTCCTTACGAGAATAAATATTCTCATGCCTTTCTCAATTTTTCAATGGATTCCTTATTCCTTGAGAAAGAGTTATGGGAAGTTACACAAAGTTTGGCAGGTTGAGGCTGCGGCAGTGAGAAGATTCAATTTTTTTTTTATAAAAAAGAAATGAGGAAAGGCGGAGTTATGTGTGTGTGTGTGTGTGTCTGGGCATGCAAATATCGTACGTATTTTGGCATGATGGAAATGAAAAACAATTTCCCTTCCATGACTTCTTTCACAATTGTTTTATCCACAAATCAAATGTCCCTCAAACCAACCCTTTCTTTATTGTTTTTGCGTGCAAAATCCGATTTTATCTTCCTCGCACCAAATCTCTCTGAATAACCAAAATTAAATCTCTATAGTTTATACTTTGGGCATGCATTATGCATATTGGCGACTGATTAGTCATTGAACTTTAACAACGAAAACATGTCCAAGTCATGTGCATTCACTTCAAAATTGTAATATTTCATTTCAAAAATAATCAAGAGAGAGAGAGAGAGGCCATTGTGTTTTTCATTCTTAAAGAAAGAATGGAGGAAACTTTCGACCTTTATTCAATTCGGGAGCCTCTTTCCATTCAAATTGCAAATTAACAAGCACGAAACGTTTTCTGTGCAGAAAACCGATTAACCTATAAATAAATGAATTGTCATCAAATTCTACAATTCTAGGCATTCAGTATATGAGCACGAATAATTTCAAAGCAGCCGAAATGGGAATACCGAGTAAAAAAGGGTTCACTAAAAGAAAATGGTGGGATCGAATGATGAGAGAAGAGAACCCAACAAATCCCGACGGATCCCGTTTTTACTCGACCAATTTTTGTTCTATAACCAATCCGATTGTAACGAGAAATCCGGGGGTAGATATCCAACACGAACTGTTAACGCTATCTCCATCCATGCACCGTTTTGTAGCAAATTAAATGCCGGAAAAAACGTAATACAATAAATAGTATTAATAAAGAAGGAATAGCATTGGAAAGATGAGATGTAATCAAAAGAGGAATGGGAGGGATTGGTTTGGTGGGATATGTTGGGGGATACACAATAATAATAATAATAATAATAATAATACACATTCGATTACATCTGCGTGTGCATTAAAATTTGCATGAAGGATTATAAAATGGTTTGCCTCTGCCTTGATTACAATGTATAACCAGAGGGAAACCCACTTGTAAATCAGTTATGACATGTCAAATATCCTTTAGATAAAGACGCGTAGAATAATGGAGACGGTAATCTCGACTGGAAATTTCATTTTCATTTTCATTTTCAGTCACTCCAATGGACAGTCACATAAATTCGTCAGTCGTATTTTGATCTTGTCATTGAATTTCCAATTCAATCGTGAGCACCAACTCTCTTGTCCAAGCTGATTAATTTCCTTGTATGGTTGTATCTACATCTACAAGTATTTATGTACTCGTGTACTGCATTCATTTTTTATACTGCATGAGTTTCGTTTATTATCCATATCACTTTCCATATTCAACATTCGTTCACAAAATTGAAATAGTCTGCTGATAAGGAATATTTCCGTTTCAAAACATGCACAAGGATGAAGGATGAATAACCGGATGATAACTAAAACGTAAATAACTACAGAAAACGTCAAACGTCAAAGTTGCTAAAGTTGTGGCCAGCAGAAAGTCAGAGATAGAGATGCTCTGAGAAACGAAGATATGAGCTCTAAAGATGGTTGTAAAAGTAGACATTTCCTGTACCTATATATATCCTAGATACAGATACAGATACAGACAGAAGGGGACTCACTGTTTAATACACTTTGTATCGTATGTTTAGCTTAGTTTAGTTTAGTTGAATGGGATACTGAATTATCAATTATCAATTCTTGTACCTACTGATTGCTGTTTACACATGCAAACGATCTGTTGTGACAGATGTATTCAAATGTTTAAAATATTGACTGGTTGTAGAGTAAGTGGCAGCCAGTGACCTCACATCAGAATCCCAATTGTCAGTGGAGAGTATCTAATCGAATGAAGCCAGGGAGGTCATTATTACATTTTCCTTCATAGGCATTTTCTCACGATTTCTCAGTGAGCTCCTCACGACCCAAAACCCAAACAACCACCATTCCATTCGTCGTTTCTTCTTCTTTCATTCATTTTTTTAACGGCCAAAAAGATGGACGAGATAAGCTTCCAACTTTCAACAAATTCTATTCATTTACAGACTGGGCTTTGTTGTTTAGTATTGGCATGTTCTGCGTTTTAACTGTCGCAGTACAGTAGAAGCAGAAAAGTAGAAGCAGCTCTCTTCCGCCGTTTCTGCTCTCTTAGACTTTGAACGTTAGACAAAATAAAGTGTGATTAGATATTCAGCGTGTACGCACAACTCTAATGGTCGGTCGGCCGGTCATCTTGAAATAAAAAAATTAGTCGTATCAGTTAAGGGATTTGTGTTGTGAGCAATGAGCAACGAAAAACCAACAGAACATGCAGCATGATCACTTTGTTTGTTCATAGAACATGTCGTTGGATATTACTTTGGCCATATACATTTTTTCATCGATTATGGAATGGAGTTTGCCGTTTCCTTTGCACTGGCTGAATGAATGAATGAATGAATGAAGGAATGGAATGGAATCCAAGTGCAAGTAGCAAGTACATATTGAAAGGAGGTAATCTCTTAGCTACATAACTCTGGCGATGAACCTTTTAAGCGGAATGAATGTTGCTGCTTATTAATGATTCTAGCCCAATTAGAGATTAATTACTCTGAGCGAACTAACACATTAAATCTTTGAATGGTTCAATCGTATAAAACGTCTCTGGTCTCTCTATTCAAGATTCAACGAAGATACACGAAAACAATCAATTGATCGATTGCTTTTCTTTTGATGGTATACAAGAGAAAAGTGCAGTACGAGTCCACTACATACAAATACAAATACACATGCATAGATAATAGATTACAATACATATTGCTCGTTTTCTAGCTAAGTGATTATTTATTTATTTGGTACTTTCTTTCCTCCTTCTTCTTCTTCTTCTTCTTCCTCCTCTTTGGCAGAGACTCTTCAAAGCATGTGTACAATTTGTAGCCTTTTGGACGGTTTCATTTGTACAGTCCGTCAAATAATGTACAGAAAAATGTGTCTATAGTTCTCTAGTATTCTCTACCTACGTATATTATATGCATTCTATTCTTCTCTTTAAAACTTGTTTGATGTACGTACTATGAGTATAGTTATAATCCTTTACTTTGTATACTCGAGGAGAAAATTCTGTCACTGTCCATCCAATTAAGATTCAGATTTTGCTAAATAGCATCAGAGTGAGAGTTTAGCCAAAAACCCCCCTTTAGCGTTTGCAATCGTTTAATTTGTCGTTCCCAAATGATGATGTATCTCATGTTCTTTGACTGACGACGACTGCCGCATGGATTCAACTTGGACCAATTGATGAAAGTCATAAAGAAAACAGCAATTGAAAGTTACTCTGGTTAGTTGGCTGGCTGGCTGGCTGGCTGGCATCATCTGTGTAAAATCAATAAGATATTGTCAGTATAATATTTTCAATTTATCAAGTCACTCCCAGCGAGTCTCTTCCAATACGGAGCTACTGGTGGTTCATCATGCATGTAAATACATACATGCATAGCTGGCATTGAGTCCATTGGAAGATGTACACACACACACACACCAAAGATGCAAATTTTGTGAAAAGAAATCCTCAATGTAATCTCAAACAAAGTACGCATTAGTTTATGTACATGTTTTGACAATATCTCACATCTACATGGGAATGAAATCGTATTAGATGTGCATGCATTTTGATTGAAATATTGTACATGGTGTTTTATTGTACAAATTCCTCCATGATATGCATATCGTATTATTAGGTATTGTAAATATATATACATTGTGAGTAGACTTTGACGTGAATGAGAAATAGTTGGTGTACGTCAAAGAGTATGTACAGAAAGAAGAGTGTGAATAAATTTACATGTAATGATTAGACTGCAAGTCGGAGTAGTCAAACCACAAGACGGCGGCTTGATTAGAAACCACTTTGAAAAGAAAACAACAAAACCGCAAAAATTCTCATAGTGCCTCAAGGGTGTTAAAAGTCGAGCTACTTTTGTGTGTCTCCACATCGACGGTGATTTTTTGAGTGCAGAAAAACTCTGTAAATATATATATAAATGAACATCCCTTCTGTTTGACTCTGCTGTAAGTGAAATGTGTATTTTCGCATTCGCATTCGCATTCACCCAACCTTCATATCCACATTTCATTTACAACGTATTTTTCTGTTCATATTGAACTAAAGTTCTCTCGTATTGAAGTATTGAAAAACAATGAGAGGGAACCGTTTTTTTTACTATAGAAAATTATGATTTCTTGGATTGAGCTTCCTTTGAGTTTATTTATAACTTTTTTTTTACTGTATTCTTTAAATGCAGCTCGACACTTGAAGAGTATTATGAATTATGAAAGCAGAGAAAATCGTTTGGGACTTTACCAACTTGAGTAAAATGA
Source organism: Gisinianus flammeolus (assembly GCA_034699125.1). Classification (NCBI taxonomy): domain Eukaryota; kingdom Metazoa; phylum Arthropoda; class Collembola; order Symphypleona; family Katiannidae; genus Gisinianus; species Gisinianus flammeolus. Next base: position 7,910 of record JAIUND010001660.1, on the reverse strand, counting down.
TTATTATGACTAGTTTAGTACAGGAGGACCATGATGAGATGGGAAACTATACAATAGGAAGTGGGAAATGAAAATTAAAATGAGAGTATAGGTACAGAATTTACTCACAATCAGACGATTTGAGTCAAGAGACGGCGGAGAGGGCCGGATGACAGATGAAAATGAATATTGAAAATACACACAATGACAAAATTGAATGAGTTTCATTCTGGAAAAGAGCTTCAAGGAAGGAATCCACTTGTACGTACCAAGTTGGTACTATTTACCAACCAACCAACCAATGTATATACATACAGTAGATGTATTGTATATAGATTATATATTATCATTATGATATACGCCGTAGATATTTCTATCGTTTTTTGAAGGAGTTGCTGCTGAATTCGAAAGTCTCACGACTACAAATTGTAACTCACAAGACTGCGAGGATTGCGTGAGATGTTTATTACGAAAAGAGTAATTTATAAGGGTTCGCTATGGCACGTAAAGTCTTAACTTTTGACTTGAAAAAGAAAATCATTTATTTCAAGCTTCTGTCTCTCTATAAAGTCGTTTCATTGTAAAACTTCTTTTTCCCCACTCTTCCTTTTCAATTTTGATCACACAATGATCTTCTTAACCTAAAGCAATAATGGAAATGCCTGAAATGGCTAAAATTGAATAGCTCTTTCAAATACCTATAAGCTTTAGCCCACGACAAGTTCCAGTTTATTTTTAAACGTTTATCTCATGTACCCGCACATATACGTGTTATATTTTTACAATACTCTATATGTATATGTACATGTAGGAATTCAGATGTTAAAGACTTTGACAGGAAAATTTTCTATACATCCGACAGAAATTTGTTTGCAATAATATCGAAAGCATTTCAGGTGGTACTTCTTAGCCTTATATATAAGTATATGTACTCTACTACAGCAGCAATATATATAGCCAAAAGCCAAACCAAATAATGGCCTGAATACAGTATTTCTCAAGATTCGCTCATCATTTATTAGGTTGAATATTTTTCCCCAGTGTAAAAATTGCTACAATTTATTACAAAAAATAAAAAATCCATGATTAGACTAACACCCTGAAATAGATTTTTCAATAACACTATGAAATTCATCATTTTGGTATGTCATACCAAAATTAGAGCCCACTTGCACTTGAATTTGAATTCCTCTGACACAGAAATGCAATATATGCATGTAAAAAATGACCAAAGTAAACGGTCTGACGATGTGTTTTAGTTCTTGGTGTTAAATGAAGGAATTCTCATGGGAATGCAATCTGAAAGTTTTTATCTATGTAGTGTGTGCTAAAAGCTAAGAGTTTCACACTTGGTTGTTAATTATAAATGTGAATATCTTTTTTTTTACAAAAAAAAAGAATGAGCGTTTTTCTATTTCACGAATTGAAAATCTGATGTTACATTTTTGTCATATAATTTCCACTTCCACCAGGTATAATTTCTTCTCATGTCATAACAAACTGTTAAGATCCAAGCGCATGACAGGGATTATTAAAAATTTAGGTTCTCCAAAATAGCAGATCACCGAAATGAAGTGTAAAGTCTAGCAGAATCACTAAGGTTCATTTCAGACATATTTAATCCATTACACAGTTTATAACTACATTGAGAGGGAAAAGGTTTCCACACAGTAGTTCCATTTCTGGAATGAAATAAATGTTTGACAAAACTGGACAGAAGTACCTTTTGGTACAGGTGCGTACGTACTCATACTCATTCATGTATCTGTATTGCTTGTATGTATAGTGTCTGTGAAAGGGTCGAGACGTAAACGAAAGTCCTGTTTACTTTCCGGCCCATTACATTTATTATTATTATGGTATAAAACCTTGAGCTGACACTTTGTTTGACTACAGACCCGAGCTAAATTCCAGTTTGACACCCTCATTGTTCTGGTCTGGTTTGCCATTATGGGTTTAGTGTGTGTCATGGCTTATGGGAAAGAGAAAAAAGTTTAACAATAAAAGGTGATACTTTCCACACAATACAAATCCCACCAGGATAGAAATTCAGTAATCACAATCACTCATCAAAAGGGCCAATAACCACTAAATAAACAGAAAGTGAAGGGTTCATTTTCTAGCACAATGCTATAATAATCATGGACATGAATAATTTGTATAGTAAATCACCTCGGCAAGACCTCCGAACTTCAAATGCGCCTAATTCTATCATGTTGTACAAGTAATTTCTCTCATCAAAAACCAACAAAAGTTAGATATTCCCAAAAATATACCTACAACAGCTATGTAACTAATCCTTTGGTCTGCAGACTCAAAAGATTGAGGCCAGAATGAAAGTTGTGCGGGGAAAACAATTTGGAAATTTGTACATAAATTCAAAAAATACATACGATATGATAAAATGCTTGCTGGTTACTTGAGAAAAAATGGCATTCTTAGAATACATAGTCACTAGTCTAGTGTACAATATGCACTCATAATTTAATCATACGATACATGTAACTACGTATGTGATTGCTGTTACAGAATAAGATTCAATAAAATTAAGAAAATCTATAAAGTAAAAAAAACTAAAATGGGCTTTCAGAATTTCTTCCTATTTTTTTATATCTCAAGTACTTACGTATGCGACAGAGTACACAGACTCCGATAAAATTAATACAGTAATAATTAGTACTAAAATATTACATTTTAAGCCAATCCGTGAATTTACTAGTGATTATTATTCCACAAAAAGAGGAAATGCCAACTTTTAATACTTTATGTGTTTGCAATTGAAATCAGTACAAATCCGATGAGGACAAAATGATCATTTCAAGGTTTGGAATTCATGAAATTATCTCATTACTTTGATTTATTTAGGCAAGCTGCAAAAATTTACAAAATAAGATGAACACTTTTGAAATGTAAAGAAAAGAATTTCAATTTTATAGCATTTTGTAGTCTGTAGTTCAATGATTTACAATTTTCAGCTGAGACTTGGGAAATTTAATATTCTTCTCCGCCCTCTCCTTCACCCTCAACAGAGTCCATACCGACTTCCTCGTAATCTTTCTCAAGAGCAGCCAAATCTTCACGAGCCTCAGAGAATTCACCTTCTTCCATACCTTCTCCGACATACCAATGAACAAAAGCTCGCTTGGCGTACCTATTTTTTTAAAAGAAAGAAATCATACAATATATTATTAGATTGTAGAATGGGGAAAAAAATAATCAAGTTGATATTTGGAGAAGATTAATAATTTACTAATATTTTTAAAACAATCTTACATCAAGTCAAACTTGTGATCCAAACGTGCCCAGGCTTCAGCAATGGCGGTAGTGTTGGACAACATACAAACTGCCCGTTGAACCTTGGCCAAGTCACCACCTGGTACTACGGTGGGTGGCTGGTAGTTTATACCTACCTTGAAACCAGTTGGACACCAGTCCACAAACTGAATGGACCTGAAATTAAAGAATGAATAAATACCATTGAATTTTTGTAATAAATTCTTCATCAAAACCTTTGATCCGAATGATATAATAATAATAATAAGAATGATAATAATAATAAATTTACCTCTTCGTCTTGATGGTAGCGATAGCTGCGTTGACATCCTTTGGGACAACATCTCCTCGGTACAACATGCAGCAAGCCATGTATTTTCCATGACGAGGGTCACATTTGACCATTTGGTTGGCTGGCTCAAAGCAAGCGTTGGTGATTTCTGCAACGGAGAGTTGTTCATGGTAAGCCTTCTCAGCACTGATGACGGGTGCATAGGTGACCAATGGGAAGTGAATTCGAGGGTATGGGACCAAATTTGTTTGGAATTCGGTCAAATCCACATTCAAGGCACCATCGAAACGAAGGGAAGCCGTGATTGAAGAAACAATTTGTCCAATGAGACGATTCAAGTTGGTGTAGGTTGGTCGTTCAATATCCAAATTCCGACGACAGATATCATAGATAGCTTCATTGTCGACCATGAAAGCGCAATCAGAGTGTTCCAAAGTAGTATGGGTGGTCAAAATAGAGTTGTAAGGCTCAACGACAGCAGTTGAGACTTGTGGTGCTGGGTAGATGGCAAATTCCAATTTCGATTTCTTTCCATAGTCAACAGACAGACGTTCCATGAGCAAAGAAGTAAATCCAGATCCAGTACCACCACCGAATGAGTGGAAAATCAAAAATCCTTGAAGTCCAGTACATTGATCAGCCAGTTTTCGGATTCGGTCCAAAACCAAGTCAACAATTTCCTTTCCAATGGTGTAATGTCCACGAGCATAGTTGTTAGCAGCATCCTCCTTACCAGTAATCAATTGTTCAGGGTGGAACAATTGTCGGTAAGTTCCAGTGCGGACTTCATCTGTAAAAAAAATCAATAAAAATTTAGTTATGCATATTTTAAACGATTCATAATATCTACTTTCGTTAGAGGTTGGTATAAGGCATAAGTATGTATATTAATACTTATTTCTTTGAGTCCCTACCACTCCCCCATTATCTCGTTGTTACTTGAATAAAATAAAATTCATTCGCGTTCGTCATGGATCAACGAGTTTCAATTGCATACGATATACATGACTCACAGTACTACAGAAGATAAAACAATGTACATACATACACTTATTATATAGATTTAAGCCGTACCCTACCCTACATCATCACAATAATAACTACATTGTACCTAGTTTCAGTTTTCCCTTTCCTACTCCATACTACATATATATATATATATATCGTACGTACTACATTACATACTTGCTAACTGCTGCACCTGGGTTTCACGTCATTCTTTCTAATCACGCTAAGCTTGACTTTCACCTACGCAGTCTCACTACATATTTAGTTGTGATAACATCAGTATTACTGCTGCAGACTTTTGCTCGTAATTTTATAGCTTCAGAGTATTTGTTAATGCCAAGTCAAAAATGGTGATGATCTCAACTTAACTCACCCTACATGCCATATAAAGCCGTACAATTTGTTAATTTTGGTCAATTACCATAAAATAATGCCAATTGAAATCCAGCACTCTGGCTGTCGAGACCATAGTCATACAGCCTCATACTGTATTATTAAATGTACTTGGTTGGAAGTATACATGTACAACAAGTGTGTTACTATTATACCAACAAACAAATCAAAAATTAAAAGTGCTTGGAGGAAAAGGATATTTTTCTTTATGCCACATCTCCTACACAAAAATTGTAAATGAGAGGAGGGGACCGCAGTAATGATACATGTCTGTTCATTACATTTGACATGATGACAATTCAAGGCTGCGACAAAACCTACACGCAATATTTGACTGCAATACATATCAATGCAAGAGGGAAATCAAAACTTCCATACACCTATATATTTATATTGTAATATTAGCAGTAAGTAAATTTTTCCATTACCAATTACGGAAAGGACATTATCAGAACTTTATTTTGTTACTTCTCAGTAATCAGTCAAGCCATTTCCTTAATGATCAAACTACTTATTGAAGCTTTTAGTCCGTTGTAATCTATATTTCTAATGTTGGCTAGATAAATATTAAATACCTACATACCTATATATATGAAGGGATGTCATCTGTACTTGAAATATCATCATTGTAATACATAATAGTGTTATTGTGAAATAAATGAGATAGCGAGTAAATGACTGGATGAAGACATTAAAAATTATCATTATAGTTAATTTAACAATAATAATGAAAATATAGTAATCGCTTTAATTACCGACGACAGTTGGTTCCAAGTCCACGAAAACAGCGCGGGGAACATGTTTTCCAGCTCCAGTCTCGCTAAAGAAAGTATTGAATGAATCATCACCTACTCCAACAGTCTTGTCTGAAGGCATCTGCCCATCAGGCTGAATTCCATGTTCCAAACAGTACAATTCCCAGCAGGCATTTCCGATTTGGACACCAGCTTGGCCAACATGGATTGAAATACACTCACGCTAACAATTTAAAAATAAAACATGAAATAAAAAATACGTACTTGTATGTGTATGAAAACTGTTCAGTTGAATAAAAAAACAATAAGTACTTACGTACAAAAGTACAAATATACCAAGATTTATAAAGAAAGGCTTTTAAATTCATGGTAAATTCATTGCTGTATTTAATAGCAAAGGGCAAAGAAATGTTATCTACATTTGGAAGAAAGTCGTCATGTATATGCAGTACATCGTTACAAGTACGTTTTTTCTTTTTTGACGTTGAAAAAGTATTTGAGAGAGAAACGAGAGCATAACATAGGGGGGATTTCCCATTAAAGAAAGAAAGGAACACAGTAATAATAATAATATTCCTATTCTAGCAGAAAAGGGTATACATGTATATGACGTGCTATGTAGTTCTCTCTTCAACTATAACTACAACTCTTTGAAAATAATTCAATACCGTTACCATGAAGAAAAACAGTTACATGGTAGTATATAATATGTATCTAATAGTATCTATTCATCATCATGGCATAAAAAAGGTAGAAGACACACAAAAGCAGGACGATAGTATTAAAGGTACAATGATTTCCTCCCCCCCTGGTCGACTTGATCATCACACACTGTGTTTAATGTTTAATATAATATAACTGCAGTTCTTTGCAGCAGGATGACTAAGTCCCACGCCCAAAATGGCGTCCTCGTTTCTTACCCTTCACTTGGATCAAACAAACTACCAAATGGTACAAAATCTAATAAAAAAACGTACTAGGAATATGATTTTGTCCAAATTACGGATTCTACAATATTTGCTAGGCTGTAAGGACAATTCCTAAATTATGGAAAATTCAAAGCCGGCTTCCCTAGCGGTTCTTTTAATTTGTGACAGGCAATGACAGAAACAGTATCACATGGAAAAAGAGCAAACTACAAATACCTAATATTCAATTTGAAAAACAAACAATGTGAACTTACCATGATGATGAATTTGAGAATTTAACTTGGATGGAAACACTTGAAAGTTTTTAAGAAAATATGGGTTACTAAAATTTTGAAGAATTTGGTTGTATCTTTAGAGTCAAGAGAGAGCCGTGCAACGTGGTTCTGTTCTTTTCTTCCGAGAGACACAATGCGAATGAGACGCTTAGAATTCTCTCTCCTATTTATAACGTTTCGAATTGGTCGTTAGTTGGTTGGCAACGCTGCGCCCTCAACCAAAGAAGGGAGAGATTTTCCCCTTCAAAAGGCATTTAGCCATGTTTCTTGTGGTATGTAATGTACTTATTTCCGTGGGATGTTGTTGTTTATCAGGGAGTTAAAATGAATTCATTTTAACTCCGTGTTGTTTATCCTTTCTTCGCCTCTAGTAGAGGCCCTCTACAAAAAATTCAATCGAAAACTAAAAATTACAACAAAGAGTAAAGTTGTAAAATTATACCAGAGCCCTCCATTCAAATGATACTTTATAGCGATTTCATATTTCAAATCCCTTTTTATTATAGTAAACTTGCTATCGGATAATCATGCAAATGAATAAACTTGACATTTCATTTCGTTCAACAAATACGTGGCTTTGCAAATACAGGAGCACTATATAGAACCGTACGAATTTAAAAATAAAAAAAGAATTTCCATTCGTACTCCTTGTTCTTTTTTTACAAGTGTAAACTTTTGCTACATAGTACTTAAAGTGCAAAAAAAGTATGTACTTAAATAACTTAAGATATACATATATAGTTACTTTATAAGTTGCCTATATGTTCACATACCTACATACATAACGATTCACCTTCACCGGCTTTCGGTCCAAAAGTTTCGGATTCATGATTCATATATACTTATTCGTCAGTTAAGTTCAAAATCGTACTATAATTATTTTCCTTAATTTCGTCTGTTCTGGTTGACCTGCTCCGGAGGTCAAAGTATTAGAGATGGAGCTTTGGGTCAAGCGACATTATTGTTCGTCATAACATGCTCTACAACAATGTCACTTGACCCAAAG